>JAQQZZ010090805.1:0-33755 GCA_030265115.1 Mopalia vespertina
TTATGTGATAATTGGACTTGAATCGGTTAAATTTCATCACGGTACAAGCTGGGCCGACGAAGAGTGTCCGCCCTTCTGTTATCTCTGTCTACATAGAAGGCCTTTATGGCACCGAGCCCCTGTGCTTCGGATTAAGTTATCTCCGTTTGATGAATTTTCGTGTGAATGTTATAGCTGTAAACCAACAGATGCTAAATGACGAAATGAAGACATATTCTTTTTCTGATGGAAATATGGTATGCGAAATATTAAATCGTTTTTGAGCATTATTTCATAAGCTATTTCCCTTTCATAAACCCCTCTTTTTTAAGACAAAATTATCAATCCGTATATCAACAGAACGTGACCACTCAATATCACATAAACCGAACATGTACCTTATCTGCCTCAAAAACTGTATCGAAATGCAGCGATGTTTCTTTTCTTAACATAACTCTAATAGCTCTAAACCTAATTTTTGTTAAATGAGGAAACCCATGCATATTTTTTATTGTATATAATTGATGATCTTCCTTCTTTATGAATAGATGGAGATAGGGTTCCTAAGGCAGCTCTTAATTATGTTAAATGAGGAAACGAATACATTCTCTTTATTGTGGTGCGCTAAATATTAAAGTATTTGAAGCGTAATTTTATGAGTTATTTCCTTGTTTTTAAATGTTAGCCTGAAGGTACATCTTTGGTGCCTTACAAATTTATTTAACGGACACGTCATCTTTTAAGCCCGCGCCCGTGGCTTAGTGGTTAGTCTGTGCGCTTACTAATCCTACTTTAATGTACTGTTCACAGGATTGAACCCGTCTGTCGACCATCAGGTATATAGTGAGCCTCACGATGTGGCTCCTGCACTCGCGGGGTGGTTCACCGTCGTGATTTAGGCAAGGAACAGTGTGAAGTGGACAATCCGTCGTCATATAAGTAAAATACATTTGAGAACGACGTTAAACCCCAATCAAACGAATTCAGACATTTTTTTTTGGCAACCTACAGAGATGTTCGCATGCTTATGTAATGAAAATCTGGCTGTTCATGGCTGATTATTTTTCTGAACTTTCTGTTGTGGACATCCAGTAAGTTCCACTGAGCCACAAAACGTTCATATTAGAATCTGTATGTTTATTCGACAAACGTAATATAAATATAAATATCAAAGCCTATGCCGGGAATCATTTCAAGTTTCTTACAAGATTTGGATAAGATTTTCCAAGAAAGCATAGCAGCCATTTGTGACATTTATCTAAAATATAGTCCGGCTTCTCTAACAAATCTTGTTTCATCCCAGTAATGAACATGTTTGAGACGCACAGAGAACTTATATTGTCCACCACTACTATAATACGTTAAACAAAATGGCCGTTATTACATAATTTTAGAATATCCATGCCTGTATTTGTTGTGAACACGAGAAGTAGAGAACAAATTCACGGATTAACTTCAAACTTGGTATGTATAGTTTCCTTCTGTTAAGAAGACGGATGGGATTGTTTTTCACCAAATTCCGTAGAACAAAATGGCCGTTATTACATAATTTTAGAAAGTTCATGTTTGTAGGCCTATGTGTTGTGAACCCGATAAGAAGAGAATAAATTCACGGATAAACTTGAAATAAAGTCTCCTCCTATTAAGACAACAGATGGGATTAAATTTAATCAAATAATTTTACAATATTCATGTCTGTATATATGTATGTTGTGAACACGGTCACTCTGGTAACAAATTCACGGATTAACTTGAAATATAGCCTATACTACTATTAAGACATCGGATGGGATTGCATTTCATCAAATTCCTTAAAACAGAATGACCACCATTGTATCATTTTACAATATTCACTCCTGTGTTTTGTGAACATGATAGCTTGAGATAAACTTGGCGATTAACTTGGAATTTAACTTTCTCCTATTAAGACGAATGATAGGATTGCATTTGATCTTATTCCGCAAACCAAAATGGCTGCACTCAAATTCAGATATTTACTTCAAACTTCGCTTTTTCTGTTAATACTATAGATGTGGTTGTGTTTCACTAGGTTTCACAAAAATATGGCCGACATTGCATATATTACACCAAAATGGTGATAAACACCATAATTTTTACTCTTTGTCTCTTTGAAGAAAAAAAAATGGTTCTTTAATATAAGTAGGAAAAGGGGATTTGACTGGGATTATGAGCATATTTTTTCAAAAAAGCCTTTAATGGTGAACCTGCTAGCTCCTCAGCTTGTTGATTCTTGATTTCAACCTCTGTTTATTTAGCTTGGTACGTCTTTCCTACGTAAGAAGTCAAATAGGGTTACTTTAATGATCCAAGAAAAACTAACCAAAAGCTATTTTAAAAGACATTGATACGACAATATGTGGTTTCAGGCCGACTCCCTGGCTAATGTTATAATCCATCGGATGGAGCTCTGTGGGACATTTGGTTCAATACGCTGTAACAATGTCATAACAAGGGATCTATACTGTGCCTTTCTGGTTATTTGGCAACAGTTAATATGTGTTTACTGATAATTAAATAAGGTTCAGATGCGGTTTCCTTCTAAATTAACTTGTTTTTCTCTGTTTTGCACTCCAAGAAATGCTTTAGGCGAGAAGGTAAAGGGATTAAGGTTTGATCATTCCAGACCCGAATGGATAGGTAAGTCTTTAGGTATAAACTTTTACATACAAAGGCACAAAAAATAACTTTTGTTAATTTTAAGGGTGTCACATTCCTGATATTAGTTTCTCATATACAATGATAAATACTACAGACCTCTCAATGGACACATCCTAATTTCTGTTATGACAGGTAAGCGTGATCACGTGACAGAAACTTGCCGTCTTCAAATGTTTCTATGTTCCACTTACTTTAAGAAATATCAATCTCCATTTGGGTGGCAAACACCATTCTCGTCATGATTTCTAGCGTTATAGTTAGTACGACATTGTCAAAGTTAAGCCTGCCAACCATCATTTAGAAACAAATTCGTGTAAAAGGCTAATTATAATATCATTGTTTATAAGTGCTGGAAGTGTGGGAGAAAACATACTTCGTCTATTCCCTGCCAGATAACAACATAAAATATATACTTGTCTCCCTCTCCCTTGGTCTGTTCCGTTTAGATACTGCGGCATCAGAAAAATGTTGGTCTACACCGAAAAAATGATGTTAATCAAATTGTGTTGAGAATATTGTCACCATAACGTTAAACTATATTAATATCATTACATTGCGATATCTCTCACCACGGACTGTCGACAAACAAGATCTAACGAAAGCCTAGATCATGTATGTCGCTCCTTGCTCAATGCTGAGTTAGCAGCTGGCAGTTGTTATATAGGAGATTATTGGTAAGCCTTTTTGGTACAGTTGGTAGAGAGTTGTACATATATGCAGCCAAGGTTCAATGTGTTGTGGATCACTATATCAGATGTAGTTTGATGAAGCCATGCCTTCCCTACAGTGTTTGAAGACATTAATAAATATTAATCTGGTAATCTCAGTTATCATAGAAAGCATTTCAGACACTATTGATAATAGGATAGGTTAAATCGCCATAGGACAGACTGGCCAATACTGTAATTCATCCGGTGGATGAGCTACCACTATATAGAAGGCCATTATTCTAGTGTCGATGGAACCGTCTAAGTTCTAAAATTCAGGGAGCCCAAAGAAGTGACAGGAGATGTTTTCAGACATACAATTTGGAGTCAGTGTCATAATTAATATTGTCCATATTTGCACCACATGTTTTCCCCAAGCTTACAATAAACATTATTTTCCCGTTAACTGATGCGCATTAAATCTGAAAATACTTGCTCTAATCCCAATATGCATCTCCGATGTCGGAGCTGGGTGAGATATTTTGATAACTGCAACTTGAATTTAATTTCATAAGAAGACTGGTTTCTTATCTTTGTCATTTTTACCGCTTTCTTATTTCACCAAAATCTAGGACAGAGACGTCACGGACTTGAGTAGTAATATTGACGCTACAGCCCAGGAATTATAGATGGCGTTTTAACACTTAAGTAGCATATGTATAAATTATTAATATTAATTATATCTATTTATGTTGAATGAAAAAAAGTTATATAACTAAGAGCTATGTGTAATTTTGTGTGGGTGTATGGCTAATAATAGACTATCAATTGTAGATTGGTAAATGTTATCTAAAAAAAACTAAAAAAAAAAATGTCTTTCTCTGCATAACTAAAATAATATTTTTCATATAAATTGGCCGAAATGTTTTTAAATATTAAAATAGAACGAAAAGATGTTATTTAGTGTATTGGATCTTTATAGTATAACACAAAAACTCATGTAAAAATTCAGTTTACCGTCGTTTGTATTTTTACAAAAACGCGTGTAAAAATTAAGTTTAACTTCGTTTGTATTTAAAATACAAGTCAGAAATGCATACTAGTAAATAATTGGTTGGTCCTTAGAAGGGCCTTTGCAAAAATAGGTTAGAATAAAATACTTTGCCATCAGAATATTTCCCAATACTGACACAATCATCTTCTGCCTCCCAAACGGTCAGACCGTCACGTAAAATCTATATGGAATTTATATATATGCTTGAGGGCGCGTGTATATATGTGCCATGTTCATCGAAGGAGTGATTGTAGGCTAATGGATAACGGCGAACGGCCAACAGTTCTCAGAGGTGCGACATATGTTAGATTGTCTGAAAAGATGTGTACCATCAGTCCTATAATTTATGCATGGAGTGCTCACGAAACGTTACTTAACAACAGGGGACAATAGACTTGAAAATATAGAGATACCATGTGGTTTATATCGATTGTTTTCTTAATCGTTTGGACAATTATTAACTATATGGTAGCTGTATTTTTTATACGTCGATAGGTTTAACAATGAATTAAATTATTTGTTTACATAGTAGTATCCACATTACTTATATGATTAAAATGATTAGCTGTTTTTAAGAATTAAAAATAGCAACAATAAAAAATAGGTTGACAGACGTATTTTCAAATGTAAATATATTTTTAATGTCGAGAAAAAAAAAATTGTGATTTCCTCCAAGCTAATGTAGTATATATATATACACACAAATTTTTCTCTCTTCGTCAATTTAAAATATATATACTATACCACCAAAAAAACCATCGCTCAGGTACATGCAATATCGCCATATGGGAAATTTAATTAATGTCATTTATCGTTGTCAGAAAAGATTTAATTCATATTGGTACCCGTCTCGTTGTATTTTGTGCATTGTCAGAAGACTTATTTAAATTTATAACTGGATAAATAAATCGATTCTATTCAGCTTTTAAAAACGTGCGAATTGATCTAGTCAAATATATAGATGGACATGTGTGGCCAAAACTAAACAATTCTTTGTTTACATTACGAACGTAGATGTTTTCATAAATAAGCTTAAATGCGAATACGTATCTTATAGACTTGTATATACAGTCAATAGAAATACGATGTCCAGCTGTACGAAACCTTTAGAAATATTGCCTGCCTCTGAATAAAAAATATTGTATCCTTTTGGCCTCTAATCTTGCCATAAAACATTCTGTCCTGTTCGTTGAATACTCACCGTGGGGCGGTTTAGTTGGGGAGACGAAGGCATGTCCCGCCAAATCTCGTTTTCAAATCTGGAAGACAATTTAAATCAACCAAAAGCGAGTAGGGTATACTGCTGAGAAATGATTGATTTTGACGTGAACATGGACGTGACTGTTTTATGCATCGATTTAACCCACAACTGTTCAAGGAAGAAAACGAAATGGTTTAAATCAAGGTTTAGGCCATATACTTTTCATATATTGAAAGATTAAGTACAGAAATATGGTAGCGTTCGCTTCATTCTAAGCGCTATAGAAGACTCCTGGAGCGTAGATAACTTATGTATATACATGTTGGTGAGGCATGCAATTTGTATTCTTTCTTCAGATGACTTAAATAGTTATATTTAAATGTGCATACATATTAAATATATGTTGGTCCAGTTTATCATATATATATACATCAGAAGTAGCTATATATATATATATATATTCTGTCTTCTTGGGGCAAAATGACTAAACCAACACATTTTGATCGGTGTTTACGTCGACCATACGGATTATAACATAACTGTTATCTGCTTTACAATGGAAAATAATGGAGACATTAATTGATTTTAATAAGCGAGTGGTCGCGTATTGTTTCGGAAAACCGTAACTTAAATAAAATTGTACTCTCGGTTCCACTGATTGTGTGTGTTAATAAGGGAAAGATGAAACGAGACCGATAATTTAACGAAGCCTATACCTGCTGACTGAATATGTCAATAAAAGCGTATATGCGACATATGACAGTTTTCTGGATCTAGTCAACCATCGACTGTGTGCAGACGCGATCTAGATAGCTACCACCAATATGGCCGAGCGTCAAATAAACTAAGCCTTAGTAACAACGATGGGCTAATAACTATCAGAAAGACAGGCTATGTTACAGTATTGGCATTTTTTTCGTTTACTCAAAGGCTCGCTTGTTCCGCAAAACATATAGAAATTTACTAATTCAGGGACTACTTTCTATATTTTGACACCGTCTTTTCAATCAGGAAATAATCGGTCTATATTATTGCCCTGCGTCGTATATCACTGAATTACGTAACTATTTTACGATCGCATCGAATCGAATGTTTTTATAAATTTAATATATAACCTCTGTTGATTCCTTTTATTGGATCGGGTACTATCGATTCTTTATTCATCGAGGACGGATGAGTATGTAATCAGTCTTGTCATGGAGCATTAAAACAGCCCATTTCCATTCATTGCCTCAGTGGTTGATCCACAACCGATTATATAAGGGAGATGGCTTTTGTGTGCGATAAATGTGAACGTCGTTTTTCTAGAAATTACGATATGATGCGCCATAAATTCAACAAGCATCCGAAAGAAAACGAAGATGATGGTGATGATAATTGGCTCGATTAGAAACAGGATCCTATACACCGGGAAATCATGAAAAACAAAGCGTTGTTTGGAAGATATATTCGAGTTCCATGAGGGGAAGCCTTAGGTAACGCTGTACGGATGAGAACAGATCTATTTGACCAAGTTTGCCTTCGGAATACCCCATCCAGATCACCGAAAACGAAGATCAGTTAAGCTCCGCTACATGTACCCCGTGTATTCGATTCATTCTGTTAAACTGATTTATTTTCCTTGTAATTCCATCAATAAAAGTACAATTTAACACTTTATTATTCTGTTTTCGTTTTTTTGTTATTCAGCGTTCGTTTAAAAAAAAAACAAATGTATAAAGCACGAACAGTTTCCTCTAACTTAAAGCGTCCCTGTTTTTGGTGACGCTTTACAGGGCGTGGTATGAAAGGGATAAGCGGGGATGAACATCCCGTACCCAGACAGTAAAACTATTTTTTAACTTCCAGTGCAGAAGTCAGCTCCCACTATAACACAAC
The DNA here is from genome assembly GCA_030265115.1 of Mopalia vespertina. Taxonomy (NCBI): domain Eukaryota; kingdom Metazoa; phylum Mollusca; class Polyplacophora; order Chitonida; family Mopaliidae; genus Mopalia; species Mopalia vespertina. The sequence goes on from JAQQZZ010090805.1 coordinate 7,439, forward strand.
AATACCATCTGTTGATACCAGTATAAGCCGTGGTAACGCCCGTACACGGCGTCGTAACACCCTAACAGGACGTCGTTATGCCCGTGTGTTGCATTGTAACGCCCGTACACGCCTTCGTAACGCCCGTCGACATTCGCATAACGCCCATCGACGCCTGCAATGCGGAATGGCTGTTTGGACGCGCTAACCGTTATATGGTATGCTCCATTGATAACATACGTCAATGATCTTATCGTTATACGGGCATTACGACGGCGTGTTACGACCGCTTGTACAGGCGTTACGACAGCTTGTACGGGCGTTACGACGGCTTGTACGAGCGTTATGATGGTTTGTAGGGGCGTTACGATGCCGTGTAGGGGCGTTACGACGGCTTCTACGGGTATGCTTGGCTATAGCCTAAGGCTTTTTTTTTTTACATTAGCGTGCGATCCCTCCTCCGATGGACATGGCACATACACACCCCCTCTGGCATGTACATTCCGTATATAGATGTTACGTGACAGTCAGACCGTTTGAGAGGCAGACGATGATTGTGTCAGTATTGCTATAGTTCTATATTATCATTTAAAAACATGTCGGGTAATGTATATGAAAAATATTATTAAAGTAATGCAGAGAAAGACATTTGTTTTTTTTTCTAATTTTTTGCTTTTATTTTTAGATAACGTTTGATCATTCTATAACAATAGCCTATTATTTGTCATACACTCACACACAATTACACATAGATTTTAGTAACTTAACTTTTGTTTTCATTCAACATCAATAAAAATAATTTGTATTCATAATTTATACTGATGCTACTTAATTATCATAATCATTATGCAATTTCCTTTGTGTAAAAAATCGATAATTCCTGGGTTGTAGCATTAATATTACTACTAACGCTCCCTTTGCCGGCATGTGATGTAGACCTACAGTTATAAACATCATTGTTCAATGGACTTCGACAAATAAAGCGTAAAAATGAAGAAAAAAAATGAAGGAATTGCGCGGGATTTTGAATTGATTGCTCTAACAGACCGCTACCCTATCTTTGGGCCGCTTGACCAATGTTTCAGAATTGAAGAATTCAAAATTAGGAACAAATTTTGAATGCTGCTATATTACATTCTGTTAACGTTTGTTCATCAGTTAAACGAATTCCGTCAAAATTTTTTACTATGGTAAAAAATGACTTATATGGTGCGATATTAACCATGGTATATGTACCTTGCTTTGTAGAGCTTTCCCGATGAAAGTGTATGGCGCATGCATGGTATATCGCAGTAAATCACGGTAATACGAGCCACTATACCATTTTACAATGTATTTACCATGGTGTTTGTTCTGATACGTGAAAATATAGCGCCATTCTGTTCAAAGGTTAAATGTGATAATCTCTTTGTGTGACAGGAAACGGTGACCGGAGAACATTCCTAACTTATTGGATATGACCAGATACCAAACATGTTTCGTGAATAATAGCGGAATTTCGCGGAACAAAGCTGCGTTGAGTTGGGAGATTTGGTAATGTTGTTTGATTTGTATTTAACACCAATTAAGTTGAAGAGTATTTCACTTATATGACTCGGGCAAATGTATTGGTTCAAGTATCAGTTTCTTATTTCGCGATTGGGATGTCGACTGGCACATGTTTTCAGGGTGTTGTGTTGCTGGTACTGGTATAGCCTAGTAAGCCCAAGTAAGCAAATACTGCATGGTTCACCCTAGGAAGCCTTCTATTAATACGATCGTCTAGTTACAAAATGATTTATGTTCAGATTGCAGGATAACTAAAGCGAAAGAAAACTATAGAACAAATATGCTTATCCTTATATGATAATAGAAACTAGCAGAAAAACTGGCAACATAAATAATCTACATGTTCAATTGATTTGGTTTTAAATAAATCGCTTATGTTAGCCTGTGGCAACATTGGGGTATCCAAGTGCCGCAGACAGATTATATAAAACACTATTAACCAGGAAAGTGGCTGCCTTAGGTATCGATTTGTCTGTACATGGATCCTGTCACAGGAATTAACGTCTGTCATATCTGACAATTCAACACTAATTGAAAAAAATAAAGGTCCATACTAACCCGGTTCTAACCGTTATAGTCTCACCATCAAAGAGCAAAGTGAAACAAACATGTGTTGTTTCAATGACGAAGGTTTTAGCGTTATTGGTAAAAGAAACCTTGCAAAGGTCCTCGTATATGTCTAGAGCTAGACGCCAGCATCAATTGCGTTGGAGGACTGGTGTCAAAGGTTAGATAATAAGCTCTTGCTTAACAGTGGACGTGTGTCAGAAAGCCTCTTTAATGTCACTAATAATAGAGAATTCCCAGACTAGAAACCCACTCACTTCCGCAGAACCATGTTTGTTGTCGTCGAATGGTAGTCTAGTTAAGAATTCAGAAAAAAAACTCGACAACGAATTCATGTTGGATAACCAGTACTGGTGCCAACTGTGAAGCGCCATCACATTTTTATATTTAGTTTTTTTAATTCACATTAGATTTTTATGTTTGACATTTCTCTACCCTTTATTAAGATCAGCAGTTGGTCTTTTTCACATGTTGGATTTAAAAAAAAAGAAGATATTATCGCCTTGACAGGTGTGACAAGAGCATGTCCATAGAACTAAGTAGGACGATTTTTCAATCCTGTCCGAATGCTTTCTGAACGACATGTAGATGAAACTGCGGAGAAAAAGGCTCCAGCTATTGTGTTAACAGGGGCTGTCATTTGATCGGCATGGGTGCAGACAGGTGTTATTTTAAGATTCCACTTCAAACATTATAAAAGAACATAATAAACGTCGTCAGCAAATAAACTAGAAATTTGACATCCATATGAGTTATTATGTTCTTCTGTTTAGCACAACTTATAAATGCCAATCAAGGAAACCATTAAACAATATCTCCATTCGTAATGTTTCATGTATAAACTGGTGTACAATAGTAGTTTAGTGATCTGTTTACGTACGGTACACCCTGAAATACAGAAGTTTACTTTTTCAAAATTCCAAAATATATACATGTAGTATCATCCCAACACTGCTAATATCAAGTAGTAAGTCACATTTAAAACCTGTTCACCAGTGATATAAAATTTTAACAGGTTTTAAATTGCTTTGTTCCGCACATGGTATACTGAATTTCAAATGAAACACAATTCCTTACAACCAGTCATATACATACATGTATAGTATTTGCATTTTGTAGTAACAAAACACTCTACCATTCTACAAATGTCTTAATGATTCAAGGCTTCTATGTCAAGTCGTATTGAACGTCGTGTGAACGGGCCTTTAGTGTCATTAAGGCCCGTTCCCACGACAACATTTTAAACCGGATTAAATTCTAAGCTGGTTCAGAAAAAGGGCCTAGCTCTAAGTCGACTCGGACATTTGTCCGTTTACACGGTCTTGTGCGTCTTTGTGACGTCTTTTGCTTATCTGGGACGTTTAAGCCGATTTCTCACGGACATTTCAAACCGGTTGAAACCGGCCATAAGCCGCTTCTGGAATTAAGCCGGTTTCATTGCGGCGTGTGAACGGGCCTTATAATAGTAAATAAAACACGAGATTCATGCAGAACAGTCTAACATAGGCTCCGGGTTCAATTCACAGGTGAGGCATACAATTTTGCTTTCTCTACATTATATTAAATCAGTTCTTTTTTATCGGTTTTATCCGAACGATACATGTATATGAAGGCCTATATACTAATAAACAGTGTCCGATGCTTTTCATATCTGAACCGTCCCCAGCGACATCTAAATCGAATTCTTTGAAAGGATCGCTGAAGTTTATCTAGCCTTTATCAAATTGTCGGCCATTGTAAGAGTAAATGTGTATATAAAGTAATTAATATTTTCCGAATGGCTTCCTTTCCAATAATTACAACATTTCTGTTCCGAGAAAACCATGTAAGGCCTATACGAGACTTCAGTCATCTTGATTCATCGGTTGTTTGGAAACACTCACGGCCTTGGGCTCTTCATCTGTCTCGCCTAAAAATGGTAAAATGATGTCTGTGCCTTCCACTGATTTAAAGGTAGCCCCAAATGGTTGATATCTAGAAAATTAAATAAATAGTTCAGTCTTCATTGGACGATTGGCAGTTGTTTCATTGAAACATTCATCTTACTTTGAAATTGAGATTTGAACATCTGACTTTTATTACCACTGACAGCTCAGCGATTCGCGAGAGACGTCAAGTTTCTTTATGAAACTGTGAAGACTGAAAGGTTGACACAATAATACAAATTAAATCCTCTTTTTTTTTCTCTCAAAATTTCTCATATTTGTTTAGATAAACAAACATTATCCGTGTCACTTTGTCGACCTGGTTCTTATTGGTACGGACAAAATGACATACGAATTGTTTGCGGTCTATCTGTTTCTGTTCCATCATTTGTATCAGACATTTGTGTGTTATCTTCATGAAAATTCTGGTCATCAGATAAATTTTCATCGCTAAATTCACTGTCGGAAGCTGGTTATAGAACATTCCCTAAAGTTGCCTGTCGCCATTTTGCATGTCTTGATCTAACAACCCTTCGTGTATCTCCGGCGCCGGTTTGTCATCGACTCTTCTGAATGGAGTTTTCACTGCCTACGCCACATCTATAATGACTGGTATGAATAAAGTGAATAAAAAAAAATTCTAAGAATCTAAAATACGCGATTTGTTTTCCAGATATTTTATAGTATTATCTTTGTAATTTAGTCACGTTGAATCTGGTTTAAACCCCATGTTAGACTGTCTTTAAGTACATGTCGTATACAATCTTTTAAAACCTTAGGGGTGATTATGTTTGTGCTACACGCCAGGAGTAGGGTGCATTTTGATTTGTCGGTTCCTTTCTGCCATCACTCTAGTTTTTAATATTTTTAATGTTCACCTTTGTTTATAAAATAAGTACACAGCTCTTTAACTTGTGCTGGACATTAGTTTCAGTCGGAACACAAAAAGGAAACTAGTGGGTTTTGATAACGTCAGATAAAGATACACTGGAATGAAGGCATACTGTAGCCATGATCACACTTGTCAATTCTGATCAAAAAGACTGTAACTCTGCATTTTATTAATTTTCAGTTATCATTTGTTAATAAAAGATAAAACAGCTTATATAAGATATATTGTATCTATGCAAGACTACAACAACGGTCAGGGAGGAGCTATGTTTGTGGAATCAAGCCAAATTAGCACCTGTTTGACAGGTAAGAGCATCATGAAATGACAAATTAAATACAGATTATTGGAGTGTTAATTGATGCCCTGAATTGTTACCCTACCGAAATGAAACGGGGATCTCTTTTATTTTGGATTCCACAAAGACGGACAGCGAGAAAGGCAACACATTCTATAGAGAAACGCTATTTATGTGGAGGGTGACATTTCACACAGATTAAATGACACATAACTTGTGTTAGCCGGGTCATTGGAGATTTAAATTAGTACCAATGAATGTAACCTGAGTTTAAGAATAAGAAAAACACATAACAGTTGCACTATAATTATCTTTTATGCAAATCCCATTAGCCGCGTTGGTACTATATACGTTTGTCACCACTTGTGTCGTCACTAATAAGAAACAACGACACGGTAGACCAATCACAAGACAGACGACAAGATGTCAGAACAGGCGGGCTTAATGTTGCTCTCCTTGCTCATTAGGTCGAAGAGTACCGGTGTAACAAAGTTCTTTCTAACCACTGCGTTGGTTATAGATCTGATCTACGTTTGTGGAAACGAGTACATGTATCTCTACATTCAATATAAAATAATACATTTAGTCAATACCAATAAAGTATAGTTAGTACATAACACGAATTGTTGCCATACAGGAATGAAATGCCTTAGGTTTTTTTTGGATTTGGCGAAGATTTAGACAGAAATGGCGACATACAAGTCACAACAGCCATTGTTATAACCCTTTTCAAATTGAGTTTTTGACAAAACGTGTTAAAATCAGTAGTATACAGTGTTTCCAGAGCTGGACATAAGCCTCAAATGTTGAACTCTCAGTTTTTGAAGATTTAAGTACTGTTATCATACAGAACACACAATTCTTAACAGTTGTGTGACCTAACAAAACGGATTATTCCATCAAACTTAATACATTTTATAAACCTAAAAACATACTAAAGGATTTAGGGACCGTATCCAAACTTCGTTCGTGCTCCAATCGTCTTGTGTAGACTTTCAAGACGAATTCAAAGACGATGGGAGCACATTTCACTGACAGGTTAAGCTAGAGCACATGCTGTGTGAGCTTAGCCTCTGCAGGACACGCGCCCAAGTCCAGACACGTTGATCAGGAAGATTTCAACAACAACAACAACAACAGCGCACAGTGTAGACTGTCTAAAGTTCCTTTAATAGCGGCAGAAATTAGTCCATCAAACTTAATACATTTTATAAAACTAAGAACACACTAAAGGATTTAGCGAAGCACTAACAGCCAAAGTTGGTCATTTCCATCTGGGACTTTCATGCGATTCAAATAGGATTCCGAATGATACAACAGGTTAATTGGTGGCAGTGGAATCCCGGCCGCCCACTACATACTACAACGAGAAGGCATATTAAACAATGGGCATTTATGGCCTCCCTCAAAGATAAACTCATTCAATATGTTAAAGAGGAAAGAACACACAGTATTGATGCTGTCAATACTGACCTTTGTTTACTACTGGTAGCTACATGAATGTTGGGGCTGTCAATACTAACCTTTGGTTACTACTGGTAGCTACATGAATGTTGGGGCTGTCAATACTAACCTTTGGTTACCACTGGTAGCTACATGAATGTTGGGTCTGTCAATACTGACCTTTGTTTACTACTGGTAGCTACATGAATGTTGGTGCTGTCAATACTAACCTTTGTTTACTACTGGTAGCTACACGAATGTTGGTGCTGTCAATACTAACCTTTGTTTACTACTGGTAGCTACATGAATGTTGGTGCTGTCAATACTAACCTTTGGTTACCACTGGTAGCTACATGAATGTTGGTGCTGTCAATACTAACCTTTGTTTACCACAGGTAGCTGCATTAATGTTGGTGCTGTCAAAACTAACCTCTGTTTAACATTGGTAGCTACATGAATGTTGGTGCTGTCAATACTAACCTTTGTTTACTATTGGCAGCTACATGAATGTTGGGGCTCTCAATACTAACCTGTGTTTACTACTGGTAGCTACATGGATTTTGGGTCTGTCAATACTAACCTTTGTTAACGACTGGTAGCTACATGAATGTTGATGCTGTCAATACTAACCTTTGTTTACCACTGGTAGCTATATGAATGTTGATGCTATCAATACTAACTTTTGTTTACTACTGTTAGCTACATGAATGTTGGGTCTGTCAATACTAACCTTTCTTTACCACTGGTAGCTACATGAATGTTGATGCTGTTAATACTAACCTTTGTTTACTTCTGGTAGCTACATGGACGTTGATGCTGTCAATACTTACCTTTGTTTACCACTGTTAACTACATGAATGTTGATGCTGTCAATATTAACATTTGTTTACCACTGGTAGCTACATAAATGTTGGGGCTGTCAATACTAATCTTTGTTTACCACTGATAGCTACATGAATGTTACAGCTGTCAATACTAACCTTTGTTTACTACTGGTAGCTACAGAAATGTTGATGCTGTCAATATTAAGCTTTGTTTACCACGGATAGCCACATAAATGTTAATGATGTCAATACTAACTTTTCTTTACCACTGGTAGCTAAATGAATGTTGATGCTGTCAATGCTAACATTTGTTTACCACTGGTAGCTACATGAATGTTGATGCTGTCAATACTAACCTTTGTTTACTTCTGGTTGCTACATGGACGTTGATGCTGTCAATACTTACCTTTGTTTACCACTGGTAGCTACATGAATGTTGATGCTGTCAATATTAACCTTTGTTTACCACTGGTAGCTACATAAATGTTGGGGCTGTCAATACTAACCTTTGTTTACCACTGATAGCTACATGAATGTTGCAGCTGTCAATACTAACCTTTGTTTACTACTGGTAGCTACATGAATGTTGGGGCTGTCAATATTAACCTCTGTGTACCACTGGTAGCTACATGAATGTTGGGGCTGTCAATACTAACCTTTGTTTACCACAGGTAGCTGCATGAATGTTGGGGCTGTCAATACTAACCTTTGTTCACCACTGGTAGCTGCATGAATGTTGGGGCTGTTCAATACTAACCTTTGTTTACCACAGGTAGCTACATGGATGTTGGGGCTGTCAATATTAACCCCTGTGTACCACTGGTAGCTACATGGATGTTGGGGCTGTCAAAACTAACAAAACTAACTGGTAGCTGCATGAATGTTGGGGCTGTCAATACTAACCTTTGATTACCACTGGTAGCTACATGGATGTTGGTGCTGTCAATATTAACCTTTGTTTACCACTGGTAGCTACATGAATGTTGGGGCTGTCAAAACTAACCTTTGATTACCACTGGTAGCTGCATGAATGTTGGGGCTGTCAATACTAACCTTTGTTTACCACAGGTAGCTACTTGAATGGTGGGGATCTCAATACTAACCGTTGATTACCACTGGTAGCTACATGAGTGTTGGGGCTGTCAAAACGAACATTTGTTTACTACTGGTAGCTACATAAATGTTGGGGCTGTCAATACTAACCTCTGTGTACCACTGGTAGCTACATGAATGTTGGGGCTGTTAATTGAATGTATAGTTGATTATATACGCCATGTTTTATTTATATATTTCTAGCATCATGAAAACAACGGGTTTTTTTATTGAAGCCATATCTGGGAATGGATATAGGAGGAAAACAAAAGTGCATTTATATAAAAAATAATCGCAATAGTTCGTCACACTGAAATGTGACGTACATGTATGTTATACAGGCTTGCATATTACACACTCAGTTAAGAGAGCTATTTTATGGAAGATGCATGTCTTATACTAATGTATACTCTAGTGTAACTATTAAATCTTTATATTGAACTTGAACAACTTAAAAAAAATATGTGAAGTGTCCTGATATAGAGAAAGACAGTTTTCTTTAGAAAGTTCTCGTTTTGTGATGGAGTGTAGTCAGATATTTACAATACATTGTCTCCTTAGGTCTGGGTTTGTTAACATAAAACTTCTTTCCCGATAAATCGTCTCCACGTTGTCTGAGTACTCGGAACAAACATTTCCAGCTTCTAAGTGCTCTGGAAAACACACGGTAACTTGTTGAAGGTAACTGTATAGCTGACGTTCTGTTGCCATTAATTCGTTTCTTTCAGTGTAATTTAAAACTAAATCAATAACAGAGGACAGCAGAATGGCCCGAGTTGAAGTATTCTTTATATAGCGACATACTGCGTACAGAAAGGCACATAACAAGTATAACCGCAACGTTTTCATTTATATTATTTTATAAATACTAAGTATTGGATATACTAAATTATATCATTCATAATATAATCAATAATTAATAGCAATATGGACAATTTATACTCAGCATAACCAAGTCACACGCCTTTTATCCGTTCAAATTCGTTTCAATTATCATTTGGGCCCTCTGTCGTGGCTTAGTGGTAAGCGTGTGCGCTTAATAATCCTACTTTGATGTACCGTTCACGGGATCGAGTCCGTCTGTCGACCCTCAGGTATATGAGGGAGTCACACGATGAGGCTCCGGCAATCACGGGGTGGTTTTTACGAGGTTTCCACCACTGTAATTAAGCAACGAACAGTGTGAAGTGGACTATAGGTACACATCGTATTAAGCCTATCAGGAATGTGAGGTGTGTGTCTAGAGTAGTATACGGATCTACCGATTTAATAATAATAATAACAACGTAAATTACAGTTATGGTAGGTACACATTGTGTTTTGCCGCTGTGGAGTGCGAGGTGCGTGACTGGACTAGATCCAGGCAATCGTGGGGTCGTTTTTGTGAGATTTTCGTTCGATGTACAATCCGTAGTTATATATATAAATATAATCCCGGTTGAGGCAAGCAAGTAAATGTCATTGAGTACGATGCTAAATCCAAAACAAAAACAAAAAATCACAAAGACAGTTATTTGACGTTCTTATTAATGAACTTTAGTAATTCCAATTAGCCCATAAACCACAGCACCGACCTCAGACACCGCCCTAATATTTATTTCTCAACATTAATGACACTGGCACAGAGATGTCGATTATACTTGTACATCTATATTGACCCGGTGGAGGCAAGTAACACTTTCCTTATCTACAACAGAAATATATGTATGGGTCTTCCAATGCTACATTTGAACCGCCGAAGGCCATGCTGACCATAAGAGAGAGCTATATGGTATTTGTGAGGTCTTCTCTCCTGTCTAGCACTCCACAATTATATTTTGACAGATACAGACAGTACCTTTCTGGTTATTTCACACCAGTACATCTCCGCCAATTGTTTCCGAACAACCTCCGATGTTTTGTAAATATGTAAATTCAGTGTTATTTACGATTAAAAGAAAAGTTTGAGACTCTTCTAAAGACAATCTGGTAGTATTCGAATAGAACGAGTATGTCATGCAGATCAATAAATTAAATCGAATTCACTCAATTCCAAGCGTATCCCATTTTGTCGCTTTTTTATCTCAAATTCGACTGCAGTGCGATGCCCAATAGAAAACGTAATGGAATCCTCCTGTTTGTTTCCCCGTCATGGGTGTGCCTACGTGATGAAGAACAGAACTAAATCACTCCGTTTTAAATCTTTGACGAACGCACTTTGTGGGATACCATTTCAATGGTGTCCATTTGCAAATGTTAATTGGAAGTAACGCCTAAATTAAAAAAGGTATTGGCTATTTTATTAATAACAATTGTTTACAAATGAACAAGTTGCAATATGAACCCAACAACCATATGACGTGTATCGTGATGGAAAACATCCGTTTAAGAGAAAACAGTTGAAAACAGTTATGCAAAACTATATCTTTCTGTTTTTTGTCTTTCTTGTGGTTTGTTCCGTTCAAATACCACCAGGACAGCAATCAGGCTGCATAGAGCCGCATCGAGATGACATTTCTTCCACGACCATTCGTTATATTCTATAGATACAGATCCCCGACAAACATGGTCAATGGAAATGTTTCAAATACAATGTTCTTGAGCTGTCGTTGTTCTACACGCAAGGTTAGTGAGAGTACATTGTACCTTGATTGTAACATAATGCGCAACTCGTGGTACACACACTGTGACATTATAAATGGTTCGTCTTGTTCCATGTTGTGTCGTGCATGCTGCCAGTGTTTGTGAATGGGATATCCTTCCATCTCTGTGCTGCTACGCCGTCGCATAAGTGAAATAACCTTTCTAAATGGTTGTTCGGCACAACTGTTTATTATTTTTGTGTCATGTTCTGTCTTGTTCTTGTTTCGTGCTTTGTCACACGTGATATGATCAATCGGCTTGTTGTGAGGTTATGTACCTTGATGGTCTGTAACGTATTGCACAATACAAGGCATATGTCTTTGTCTTCTGGTACCATGTTCTGTCCTGTTCTTGTCGTGTATGTTTTAATATATAACAGCCAATGTCTCGGAAAGTGGGTTTTCCCCACCTCTGTGCTGACTTTTATGGTAGTGATGTAAGGGAATAATACACGGATAAAAACCGTTACAGCCATTTGTATAAAAACGGTAAACCTGATGATGTTATTCCGGTAAATTTATGTCTCTATGGAACACTCAGGTGAACCTCGAGTGGTTCAGCGCTCTGACGACACAAATTTACTCTACATGGAAATATCCGTGGGGAACACCAAAATGCATGTTAACTCACTTCACTTGAGAGAAACGCTAGCACACTGTATCTTTATCACTGGTTATAGAAAATGATCAGACTACATAAATCCTCTCACGTCCACAGAACCATGTTTATTTCCGTCCCAAAGGTAGTTTAAGACTTCAAAGGAAACTCGGCGACAGATGTTTTTTCATCCAGCATTCCTGATATATGTCCACATATAGGCTTACAAGACACGAAGTCTTCTGTGCTTTGTGAAACTATCTTTGAAGAGGTTATGCCAGGTTTCTTCGCCGGTCAATGCTTAATTTATTTAGTTTAAACATTCAATTATCTCATTCTGCCTCAATTTCCACATCACCAATATACAATGGAAAACTGCTACATCGTAAAAATTTTCAGCCATTCGTATTGCAAAGACAATCTTTACCGAAATATATTTTAAAGCTACAATTAGATAAACATAAAACATATTCTTTATATTCATATAAGCACATATCACTCTATTAGGCTGTAGCCGTGTTACGGCAGTTTGTTGTACATTTTAGGAAAGAAAATGACGATAAACATGCTTGATCCATACGAATGGATCGAACATGTATACACATGCCGGATAAAACAACATACTAATAATTGTGAACGGACACAGTTGAAAAGAAACAGATTAAATATTTCACTGCCAAAATAAACTTTACAACTAAATAAAGATTAAACCAAACCTAGACATATGATGAATAGTCGTTTTTCTTAAGTTTTATTATTAGAGTGGGACATCAATTAAACCCTGGTTATGAAGTCTGAACGTTAACCTGGGTAAAACATTGAAAATGACATGATGTAAAATGAACTTCTTTATTTTGTTGTTTACTTTGTATAAAATCACAAACAGTCAATCGACAGTAGGGCCCTGATGGAATATTATATTAATAACATTCAGTCTACGTTGTGACAAGATGAATCTTTGTGCTGGTTGTATAGTCTGTAACGGTTTGCATGAAATAAGATGGATTGGTTTGAAAACATTAAGAAATGTCACTACCAGGAAGCGAATCGTCCGGAACTCTATGAGAGGCTGCCTAATGGAGTGTTCTCGTCCTCCGAACATGTCTCCGTTCGGATCCTTAGACACGGGACATTCTACGTGTCAACGAATGGGTTGACGGCGACCTCATTTTTAATACTGAAGCATGTCGTTATAGTGATGGGTTGGTTGGTGAGAAGCTGAAATTCACTTTGACGTTTTGGAATATTGACTTTCAAATTCCGTCTACCTTAACATATTAGTCATTTGGCGATGATATTTCATGTTTTATTGATTTAAGTCAGTGGGCACTCATTCGTTACTCTGGTACGGTGCGCCACGGTCAGAGGCTTCCTTACGTGTTACACTGGTACGCCGCAGTCAGTGGCTTGTTTTTGGTAGCTTTCTCGCGTTTTACCCTGAAATGCCCAAATAAGAGTCCAACAAAAAACAAATCTCAATCAAAGTATATTTGCAATCAGAATACTTCCGAATTATTTGTAACACCAACACTGGCGATTCAATTCCAATAAAGCTATGAAATATATTTCAAAGATATTCATTGTCTTATAAAAGTTTACGAAAAAGTCTACCCTAGTGTTGCTGCAGGAAAAGCAGTAACTCGATATATATGTGTTGGAAAATGTCGGTTATCCATAACAACTACATCTTAACATCTATTTAAAACCCTGTCTCCGGTCGTTTTTTAATTTATCGGCATCTCTGATAATTTTTTTGAAATATGTTGGAAATTTGTATAACAACCACATATTATTAGTCCATGCCAGAAACATAGTTTAAGGATACTCTTCAAAAAGTTGAGATAGTGATCTTTATCCTAGAGCGGACACGATAAAGATAATTTGAATTAGAAGACCATTAACTTTTACGATAAAACTTGACTACATTATTGACAACAGCGGTGTTTTGACAATCAATTAAATACCGGTAACTACCTGGAGAGGATTAACCGTCTGCCCGCTGTCCATATACGCGTATTAACAGTTTCCGTGTATTGTATATTGAGAACGTTAGTTAGAACGTGTGGGTATACTAGAGACTCCTCCATGGTTAGAACTACACTTGTCTCCCTTAACAGTCCATTATGGGATTATACCATATTTAGCAGCTTTGAGGGTTTCCTAGTTGAGGACGAGTTTTTAAATTTTTAACAAAATAATCTGCAACGTGTTTCAATGAATTAAAGAAACGCTAATTGTGTCTTATTAGGTTGATTAGGATCGAATAAAGAATAGGTTTTGATAGCGATGGCCTATATATTTATCTGCATTGAACATATAAAATCATACCTACATATTCAACCATACAATTCATTTCATGCTTCTATAAACTACCCCGGAAATGCATCGGAGACGATTCGTTATGCCTTTGGCATGGTTTACTCCCAGGGCACTTATTATCAGCTGTGTATTGGCTGTCCTGGTTGTCAATGTATATACACTCCCTGACGCCACGTGTGGTTGGTTGGTGTTAGTCTATTCAGAGACTGATCACAGCTTGAATGGAATTCAACTAACATTTGACACGGTCAGCTCTTGTCAATTTTATAGAAAAACTGGTATATTTCACAATATATATACATACTTATTTGCGAAACATACATAGAATGGGTAAATTCGATATTATAAACAAGAAATGAAAAAAAGATTGAATTATTTGAAAGAATTGAGCCTGAAAGAGGTAAACCTGTCGTAAAATAGATCATAAATACATATTACCTGTTTTCTCTGCTTTCATTTTATAGTGTACCGTACTTGGGAAAATGCTTACTCCTCGGCTGTTATTATACCTTCAGAACTGATTTTTTTTGCACATTTTATCTTAACATATAAAACGGTCGTTCAGATGGGGGTTTTTTTAATCTTTTTTTTAGATATAAGAAAATGAAATATCACTATTTTGACTCATTTAAAGTTCATATAAAGTTTTATACGTTGATGTAAAATTTAACAGTTGACGTAAATGGTGTAAAAGAAGTAGCAATTTGAAAAAAAGAGGTAGCCAAATTTTTTTTTTATGCAAAATATTTTTTTTTGTAAGTTTTAGAAAATAATAATTTACTTATTATTGTTCTGCAGAAAAAGACGATTCAGAATATATGTACATGTGTGGCAAAATGCACAGTAGTATAGAAGAAAAACGGCGAAATGTAAAAACACTCTGTAGGGGGGCTAGAGTATCTTTAATGGATGTTGGGTTTGTATACATTTCTGTCCGTCATTCGGTAATGCATTCTGCCGTAGTGAACGATATGTAGTGTTTGACTGTATATCGACGTATAACGTATCTACTGTTTACAGCCTACATTAACCAGCATTCTGGTTGTGTTTGCATTGATTTGATCCCATGCTATTATATCGGAGGTCACTATATAGTATACATTTACATAGTGTATAAACTCGAAACCTAAAAAAATAAACACGCTACAGTGTAATGACTGTGCATTTTTGTTTGACACCGAATATATTACCTTTGTTCCTGTAGTTATGCATCGTTTTGGACTCTTTGGGAGTCAAAACGAAGTTATCTAACAGTGAGCGATCCTTGAGCTACACTAAACATGACTAACAAATCTGTAGAAATAGTGCGCGGATTGCTGTCAAATTTTAAAAAAATAAATCATGTTTGCGCAATAAATGCTGAAAGGGATTTGTCGTTCATAAGCATGGATAACGTTCTTAAAGCAAATGAATTAAAGTAAATCGATAATATTTAAATCATATCCCATTCTCAATTGACAGGTTGCTTCCCAATGTAGTCTTGTTAGTCCATACGATTTTACTATGAATGAGTGAAGATATTTTGAGTACAAATTGTCAGTCTTAAAAAGCCTGAACACTGTAGACAATCATAAAACCTCTTGTGATTGAAGTTGAATGAAGATTAAGGTTGAGCAAGGATTAAAGTTGAATGATGATTAAAATTGAATGAGGATTAAAGTTGAATGAGGATTAAAGTTGGGCAAGGATTGAAGTTGAATAAGGATTAATGGTGAATGAGGATTAAAGTTAAATGTGGATTAAAGGTGAATGAGGATTAAAGTTGAATGTGGATTAAAGGTGAATGAGGATTAAAGTTGTATAAGGATTAAAGGTGAATGAGCATTAAAGGGAATGAGGATTAAAGTTGAATAAGGATTAGAGTTGAATGACGATTAAAGTTGAGCAAGGATTAAAGTTGAATGAGGATTAAAGGTGAATGAGGATTAAAGGTGAATGAGGAT
Organism: Mopalia vespertina; assembly: GCA_030265115.1. Classification (NCBI taxonomy): domain Eukaryota; kingdom Metazoa; phylum Mollusca; class Polyplacophora; order Chitonida; family Mopaliidae; genus Mopalia; species Mopalia vespertina. The sequence continues at coordinate 23,485 of JAQQZZ010090805.1, forward strand.
TAAAGTTGTATGAGGATTAAAGGTGAATGAGGATTAAAGGTGAATGAGGATTAAAGTTGAACTTGTACTGGTCCTGTGTGCGCAATGGGGGTAAATAAAAGGGCTGTAAATATATATTTGGCATGTTGAACTCAAACTACATGTACAGGGAGATTAAGATTGATTGATTGATTAGTGTTTTACGCCACATTCAGCGGTATTTCAGCTACGCTGTGGCGCGAACATATTTTTCATTTATTAATTTATTTATTTATTTTAGAACAACTCCAATCTTTAACACTCTTGGCCTTTAACATCCAAAAGAGAAACAAAATGAACTGAATAAGACATACATAAGTGATAAAACTTTTAAATATGTCAGTATATCATAAAGTTCAAAATTGGATATAAAAATTGTAAATAATGTGTTTAAAATTCTGTCAATTTTAATATTTTAGAATGCTTCTTAAAACATTAGATTCTATGACACACATCAATCCGTTAAGAAATTTGATGACAACATCGCCAGCAATGTTGTCAAACAAGTCCTTCATATACGTTACTGTGTAGAACTGTTGCCTGACAGTGGCAAATTCCACACAGTCAATCAATGTGTTTGATGTTCAAAATGGATAACTTCTAAGGTACTCCTCGAACGATTTTTCGTACTCGGGCCCCAGAACAGGATAATATGTTTTTGGGATATCCAATGTAGAGAGAGGAGGCCCGCTTTCTACCTCCATCCCTTCCAAGGCGTCGAAGCGATTCTCGAGAACAACCGTCTCCGACACAAGGGATTTATTTGTTGATGGCCCTGGAAAGAGGGGACCAACCCTCTTTACATTAATAACATTAATATTTTTGTCTGTGGCTGTTTTTTTAGTTGGGGTTGTTTATTTGTATTAGTTTGTGTTGACTTAGTCGTTTTTAATTGTATTTGACTTGTGTTTTGGTCAACAGCGGAAGGGTTTTCATCACCAGTTGGCCACGTAATGGAGGTCTGTGTCGCAACAGACACAGAAACTTTCTTCGTGACGTTCGCGTAGGACTGGGATGATCATTGAACATCCGAGACAGAAACAAGGCACCGTGCTTCGATATAACTAACGTTTTGTTCCGATTTAATCACTTGGCTTCGCTTTTCTTTTATAAAATGACTACAGTCTTCGGAGGAGGTCATGTAAGCCTCACCACAATTACAACATGTAATATCATTGTTGCACTCGAAGCCCTCATGTCCTTTTTCAGCGCCGCGAAAGCACACCAAACCACCTCTACACTCGTTTTTTCCGTGTCCGAACTTTAGACACAGGAAGCACCTTGTTGGGTTGGGGATGAAGGTATCTTCCCTCATCCTGTAAGGACCAATGTAGATGTGGTCTGGCACTGTAGTTGACTCAAAGGTAATTAAATAGGTTGTAAGTTTTATCCGAGGCTGTACGTCTCTTCCTCGGATAGATCCTTGCCCCTGTCTCGGATAATCCCTTTACTGCTATTAAGATATCTATGAGGTGGGACCGATACAGGTTACTCTAGAATTTTCTTAAGTTTTATTAAATTTACAACCTGTTGCTGTCTGGTACATTGCACCAGAATGTCACCTGACAGCATTTTTTTTTTTTTTTTTTACATTTTTTAAAGTTCCTGCTGTTGCTATAAGTGTTTTATTCACCGCAAAAGGCACATTTTTTTTTTTTACAGACTTGTCTTTTTTTTTCACTATTTATACTTATAAATTTAGACCAATTTTCTTTCACTTTTTCATTTAAATTAATATTGATTAATAAACTTGTTTTACCGTAGTTTATAAGGTTGGGAGGGGATGCCATCATACAGTGCATGACGTTTCACCCCTCATGTCCCCCAACCTCCACGGAGTGCCAACAAGGGCGAGATCCCCCCTGCAGTGACCAGCAAGGGCAGGTAGCGAGGGTTCCATGGGTGGTATACTTGAAAAGGAAACTAAATAATAATTCTTCGTCATATAAGTGAAATACCCTTGAGTGCAACATTAGACCTCAATCAAACAAACTAATTTGACAACGTATCAGCTCAATAAGACACATAGTCTCGTTTTTAACTTTCTGTTGATGCTAGAACTAGAAAGAATTTAGACTGTCACCGGAAGTGGAGTGAAATATCGCAGAACACTTGGCGTGACTTACATGCCCTTCAAGCGAAATACACTACCCTCGACGTCTCTGACAAAAAAACAAAGACAAGACAGGTCAATCAAAAGACGTAACGCAAAGACGTCACCAAATACAATATCAAAAAGATCTTCCCTGAAAATACCCGGGCTACAGAAAACTCCTAGTCAACCGACCGCTCAAACCCATGTGGTTGCTGACAACCGAAACAACGATGTAAAAATATTAACATCCACCTTCCAGCCGGTAATGTTTGTGGACAGGCAAGCTGGAAAACAAATTCACCGATTACATTCAATCTTGGTATGTAGCTTTAGAATATCTATGCCTGTCTATGTTGTGAGTATGTTAAGTAGAGAAAAAATTCATGGATTAACTTATAACTTCCTCATGTTACGACGACAGATTGGATTGCATTTTACAAATTCGGTAGAAAGAATTGGCCGTTATTACACAATTTTAGTATAGCCATGCCTGCATGTGTTCTGAATACGATAAGTAGAGAATTAATCCACGGATTAACTTAAAATTTTGTATGTAGCTTCCTCCTGTTAAGACGACGGATTTGATTGCATTTCACGAAATAGCCTTTATTACACAATTTTAGAATATTTATTTCATCCGATGTTAGATCAACAGGATTAAATCCCAATTACAGATCATTGGCCAGCATTATTGTGGATGGAAAACTGGGTAGTAAATTAACCTATCAAACCCACGACCTTCTGCTGGTTGCTGGCATACCAACCCACATACGGTCCGCGGGAATCGAACCCGCGACCCCAGAGGTGAGGGGGATATGTGGACCAGAAAGAGACACTTACTAGAGCGTGTCTACACCACTCCGTCACGGAGGCCCCTAACTTTATACTTAATCCGGATTCCTAAGTTATTTCTTCAAAACGTGTCCTACTACATTTTGAAATGTTTTTGATTGAGTGTGTGCATGTGTAGAATAGTTGGGTTTCCCCTTTGACATGAACCCTACCAGAGTGTGGATAACCGACCAGATTGATAATAGTCCATGTATTAATAATACAAACTATGAACTATATCATACACTAAGGGTGCAAAAAGTAAAAATTTCGAAAGGTTTTACTTCATATGTTTCAAGTGTGGCAAGACACTTTTAGTTCTCTTTCCGAAGACCTCGTGATCGATCTGTTGATGTAACACAGGGTACAGTGTTCATCCATGTGAAACCAGCCTGTGATCTGATCGCCGAACATAATCCAATCTTCTTAAAAGGCGATCGTCTGTTCAAACACGGACTATGAATCAATACTTCACGTACATTTATACAGCCATGGACTATATTTGCTTCCACTAGAATATGACGAAATTTATAATGAAAAAGTTACAAAGTCTAATTCTAGTTTCCCCACAGGTGTCGTTTTAAAATCAGTCTCGGGTTAATGTATCTCGTGAATTGTTGTCAAATCTGTAAACTCTTATTCAGTTTTGTTGGCATCTATAGGAAAATCGTATGAATAGGCGTTAAAAAGGCGGAGTTATAATGTATGTGAGCGCTATGTTTAAGCATCAATGAATTTGCCTTTTGGGGTAAAGATTTAAGCTTTTACATACAGTTGCCATTCGTATATTGCAGTCTTAATTATACAATTCCCAATTTAGATAACCTCGTAGAGGGTGTCAACTATATAGGCTGTAAAAATCTATCAAAGGGCCCTCGTCATGACACCAAACTTTATATAACTGAATCGATTCTCAATTTATTTTGTTTCGTGACTGGTGTATCTTGATATCATCTGGAACAACAAGATCTGTTGGAGAATGTGTGTGAAAATAGAGTGCAAAGTTATGTTGAAGTTCACACGTTTGCGTGGCGCTTCGAATTTTATTGATTACGGCATAGTTTATAGACATTTATGACGTCAAGTTTAAACCACATACGGAAATTACACGATGCGCCCAGGACAATTACATGTTATTGACCGACCGTTTCGGATGTTCACCGACATTCAAGTCTTGGAAACTCAATGCTAGTTTCTGAATATACCGTTGAAAGAAAACGATATCGTTTTTTTTTTACTTCATCCGGTTTTGTTCACGCTTGCTCGGCGATGGTAACACATTTTGTAAATGTAGAACTATCTATCAACCTAAAATACATATTTGGTAAGAACACGTTTTTATCGAACGTTTTGTCATAATTACAGTATCATTCAACACATTACTTGTTGAATTGTATTACTTGTTATGTTTTTATTTTATTCTCAGTTATTTTGTTACTAATCCAGTTTTACGCTTTTCTTATGAATTATTATTTTGTTTGCCACAGGATCAAAATATTTATGTTTATTTTTTTAACAGTATAAATTGTAGTCAAAATGTCTCAGATATTCCAGTAAAACTAATTTTATGTTCACAATAAATATTTTTGAATCCATTTAGATATTGAGTTATATCTTTTTACTTGACGTTATAGCGCCTTGTTGTGATTTGTCACGTAAATTCTTTAAAACAGCTACAGTTAATTTACAACGAAGACGTTTAAGCTGCCATTGTAAAGAAACCTTTTAACCGAACGTGCTCGTTAAATTGTTAATGGGAACGTGCAACACTAGGACGATGCGTTCAGTCCACATCTTCATCTGACGCTTTATCTCAATGTTCTATATAAGGACTTCTAGTCTAAATGAGTATAACGAGAAGTGCCAAGCACGCCAGGGGGTGAATAACTCACGAACTGTAATAAGAGGAGACTTGTGAGCAGAACTAATAATGTGAAATACATTTATTGAACTTGTATTTGTAAATAGCGTGTATATTACTGTCCATTGTATTTTACCTTTTAATAAATGAAACTGTATGGGTTTTTATAAAGTATGCATTTACCCCTATCGAAGCAGTAAGAAGCCAGATGATTTCCTTTACAATTGAACTATAACCAAGGCCGGGAGAAGATATTTGTTTGAAATCTGAGTTGCTTTGTGTATTTACGTATTTAAATTAGGCGCTAAAAATGCCACTGGACATAAAAGAGTGAATACATGATATTTATACTCTAGTTACTTCACTAAATATCAGGTTGCAATGTATTTACCAGTGTAGAGAGTACACAACCATTTTATTGTAGTACATGTATGTGTGTAATAATAGTGAAATAAAAAATAACAAACCGAACAACAGTTCATACATGTTAACATATAGATTTTGTCACGATAGAAACCATACAGAAAAAACAATCAGCGATTTGAATGTTTATTGTATAATAACAAGAACGATGCAGTGTTATATGGTATGGTATACAATAGCATAAATACTTTAAGAAATACAATTGATGGTAAGAGACAATGAAAATATTAGGCATATATAAAGTAACTTATAAATAGCATACAATGGATCAGCGTATAAACCTGCTTTATAGTGGAGTCCAAGTGCGTAGACTTCATAAACCGATTTGTAATGACAATCTGCAACTTCTTCGACGTCTACAGCAATAAGTCCTCAGATGCACAGATTCAAGGCATGAGCAACGGAAGTGTTCCGATAATATCCACAGCAGGATAATCACTCTCAAATTGACTGGTGTATAATATAATGTATCTACAACAGGATAATAAACAAAGTCCTCGAAGGGACGTATATGTTATGTCCAGATCCAGTATAAATCCCCTTACAGAGATATCTAGTCTATGCTCAATTAAATATAAAGCTGTTCAAATGTTGTTACAATATATAGCCAAAATTGATCAATTAACTTATCTATAAATTCGTTGGCTTGACTGGCTGATCACTCTTTAGAATGAGTAGTGACTGGTTTGTGACTGACAAAAAAAAATCAAATAATCCATCTCACTTATATAGGAAGATGCAGAAGTTTCCAAATATAATTTGAGAAAAACGTCACATAGAACACTCCAGATGGAAAACCTAATTTAAACCAATCAAAAGATTTCAAAGGAATTTTCTCAAAACAAGAGAAACTACCAGAACAGGCTTGATCGTTGTTTCTATGTAAACAAACCTACAAGTAAACAAGTGACTGACCGGTGAAAATTGCCTTGTTTACATTGAAAGGTACATGAATCTATTTATAGCCAATGACCTAAAGCATTGAAAACACAGCTTGTAATAAAAATGTATATGAGAACTTCATTTCTCACTAACAGACAATGCTAGAAATAAAACTAAGGTGTGTCAATTATTAAACATCCAGTCTTGTGATTGTTTGCTTGTTTGTCTGATTGAGGTTTAACGGCAAACTCAATGACATTTCACTTTTAACTCTGTCTCAGTTAAATTCGGTGGAAACCACAAAGAAATCATGTAATTAGATATCTTAAAAAAATATGAAATTAAAAACAATTGATAAAGGTGTTCTCACCACAACGTAGCTGGATACGGCGTGAAACAATAATCAATCAGTTTTCATTAATGGAATACTTATTCAATTGTAACACAAAATATAAACAATGAACTATTCTTGGAATACATAACACTTTGTCACATGAATGGAACTGTTCAAGTTGGAAGTTGTATTACGTGAATCTGTTTTTGTCACGAATGGCATTATCAAGCATGTGAAAGATGAATTTATTGATGTATATTGAATGCATTTAGTTTAATTAGTTTAATGAGTATTGTTTCATGCTTCATGTATCGAAAGCCTTTTTATCCCCAAAGGAGCTGGTATATTGACCAAACAATTAGGTTAATAAAGTGTATACAATAATAAAATCATAATTATACAAGTAAGTCGGTCGTGATAGATCAGATAAACTGAGTATTTGGGTAGTACGACACCTGATATGACATGCCTACTCCAATTCAGCTTCTCTTAATTGTTTCTTTGTTTCATTCGGGTTTAGCCTCGTACTCGATTTCACACTGTTCCTTACTTAAATACGGTGGAACCCGTGAGGAAACCACGTAAAAAGGACCCCCGATATTGCCGTGGGACTCGCTCATACACCTGGTAGTCGTGCTTTTCTGAATAGTGATTGCTTGATATTGTGAATGGACATGCAAAAAACATAATGTACTACAATGTTGATTCATTCGTTTGTGCTTTGATGAGGTGTTTTGTTTTTGTTTTGAGGCTGGTTGTTTATTTGTATCATGAGATGCAAATCATATCAAAAGGAAGAAAATCGTTTACGTGTATGAAGAGTACAAAGAATGTCATTATAATATATCCACAAGACAACTACTTTTCTGGCTGTGCTGTCCGTCTGGAACAGTTAATCGAGCCGGACCACAGTTATTGTAACATTTATCTTCGGTATTGTTTAACTGTCATAAAATATTTATACTTTACTGTGTAGATTATGAATACGTGGCATTGATATTACTGATTGTAGCTGTTTGGTTGCGTATCTAGGCTGTGTATACCGTTCAATAAATAAATACTAGCAGGTTTTACTACTCGGTTTCATTTCTTTGCCTTAGCCCCCATGTTGAAGTTGTTCAACTGGATTTGGAAAATATTTCAATATAGATTTAACGGACCTTGTATGTTAGGGTAGTATTAGAATAGGCTAGATTCAACAGTCAGACAGAAAGGTCAATCAAAGTGACTTCAGGTAGTATCTCGCACAGCAGCCATCCCACACAGCTTACAAAGCATTTGTATAACTTGGTTGGAAGTGGTAGTATGCGCTTGATGGTTGTTCTGAAGTTTTCAAGTTCATAAATAAATTAAAACAGTTAAGCATATATTGAAATTTAAACTATTCAATGGGCCCTGGGTTTGCGTTTTGCCATGATTCAAAGCCAGTGTAAAGATGAAATGCCATTTTTCTTACATTAGCCTTCGATTCGCGAAGGTTTTACATCATGGCGGCCCGTCCCAAGATAACACAGTACGGAGTTACATCAGAAAAGTAATACGTGACCCAGATTTGACCATTCCCCAAATTAAAAAAAAACAATACTAGGTATGATTTTATTTTATCACTTTTTTCACAAATTTATTTCAATAATCTACCTTTTTATGTCTGCAACGAATAAATTATTGGTTCATGTTAATAGCTTCTTATAGGCCTGTGATTTATAGGAATAGTCGTTCGAAATACAAAATGATGTATGTCTTTTTAAGTGTGTCAAGGCTGTCATGTTAATAAATAAGGGTCGGGTATCGTTGTCACAGCGTCTGTGACCGCGTTATTACTATTAATGTTGATTTACCGTACAAATGGACCATTATAGCTAAAATGGAAAAGAAAAAGTGTCCTTCGATAGTTTGTACTTAAATGAATAATAAATCCAACCATATCGTTTTAAACAATGCAATAGTGTGTATTGTATCTACTTACTAAAGGCGAAAGAACTGTTAAAGCCCACTTTCCCACTTAAACATATTATTAAAGGTTATTTCAGGCCAAATGATAAATGTATGATATTAACGAGGAGTGTATAATAAATAACTTAAAATAGTATACCCCATAAAACGTAATACAATTAAGCATCAAAGAGATCGAGCGAATCGCCGCACCATCCTAACTATTTGTAAGTTATCCAGTCATTTGTTCTCAAAGTCACACATACGGTAACACTAGCTTATTACACTTATATCGAGACACAATCTACTAGATAGCGGATGGTAAAACGAGGCTGCTCTCTGCAATAATATCCATATAGGTAATACGGGCATCATTTCTTGTGTTGAATTATGCTCTCTAATTTTCTAATTCAGCTATATCCATTTTATAATTGGATTTTAAACATTGGGTATTGTTTGAACTACTGTATCCATTAACTCCTCTCCCAGTTGGTTTCTCAGCCAGGTACCGGTTGTAAAAGTACCATTTCGTTTGTAGTCCCAGAAAAGCCCGAAGAAGCAACAAGTCTATTTGACCAATTTGTTAATTTCCTGTTTAGCCGGACCTTGTCACAGCGAGACCGGTTGGAGACATATCTTCTTCCTAACACACGCGAGGACGAAGACTGAAGCATCTGTTATATATTTTGATGCAGAAGACCTCCAACAGCTTCAATTATTTTATGGATTCGTTCAACGTAATTTTGGAAAGAGATAACACCTGATATACAGAAACACGTTTTCTCCATTTATCGTGAATACAATATATATATATATATCGTATGGAAAACATCATTTTTTAAAGAAATAGAAAGAAATAATGAATGAACTTCATAAAAAAGCCAATAAGTTGGAGGGGTTGATAAATTTTAGGCTTGAAGACTAAAAAAATAAATAAAATAAAATAAAATAAACTCATTAACTCCTGATTGCTCGCCTCATTAACTAATTATGTTAGATGTCGCTTACATCATCTCTTAAATATTCCAATACTTTTTTGTACATCTCTAAATATATTTCAGTTAAGTTAACAGATAATGAGCTTCATTGTATAATATCATCAACAGAAACACAAATTATCAAACGATCGGGCCAAGTCTGCGGACTGTTTCATCAGCTGTTGTATTAACTGACAACGTCAGATCGATTATCTAAGCGTTTAGTGCACACAGAGAATATACTCAAAACATTTACACACATATGTGGAGTCCGCAAGACTCCATGATTAGTTGTTAGATTGAGATTTCATCCATACATTTTCACATGGGTAATGTTTTCATATAGGCGAAGGGATTTTTTTGTAAAGCATTCATTTTGTTGGCGCCATATTTTGATAAGACTATTTATGTAATCTTACATGAAAACAAATCTCGTTAGTACTGCTTATGTTAAACTTTGTTACCCAAACATGTGGGTGATCACTATTTATTTAACTGAATTGCAGACAGCTAGAAGTAAACAATGTTTGGATACCTATTTCATCAGGTCTATGGACGCCTCTAAGTTTGACCAAAACTATACACCACTGCCTCGGCTACTATATACGTCATTATTTTGGCTTTAAGCGTAAAGAAAGAAATATTTTATTTTCATTTATTTTATTTATAAATGTATTACATCCTCTTGGTCCATATACATAGCAAATATCTGTAAATAAAATACAATTATGTCTTTCAAATAGAAATTGTTTCTCTTTCCATGGTGGACTTTTACGGTTTATGTGGACAGCATTACGCCATGGTAAACACATTGGATTTAGAGACCGATGTATTTAACCATACTGCAAAAAGTTCATCGTGTTTTGTTTTGTTTTTTTGTTGTTTTTTTTGGGGGGGGGGGGGGGGGGGGGGGGGGGG
>JAQQZZ010090806.1:0-12612 GCA_030265115.1 Mopalia vespertina
TTCAATATTTCCGTTTGAACTAAACAATCACATCCCACACATAATGGTTCAATATTTCCGTTTGAACTAAACAATCATATCACACACATAATGATTCAATATTTCCGTTTGAACTAAACAATCACATCCCACACATAATGATTCAATATTTCCCTTTGAACTAAACAATCACATCCCACACATAATGATTCAATATTTCCGTTTGAACTAAACAATCACATCCCACACATAATGGTTCAATATTTCCGTTTGAACTAAACAATCACACCCCACACGCACTGGTTCAGTTTTCCACTTTCAATTAAACAATCACATCCCACAAAAATGTGATTTTGATACAAATTAATCACGTCCGACACGTACTGATTCAATATTTCATTGCTATTCAAAACAATCACCCCACCAACACTGTTTTAATATTTCAGTTTGCAGACAACAACCACATCCCATACTAATTCAATATTTAAGTTTGATATGAAACAAATACACCTACGTCTAATAGTTTAATATTTCAGCTTGAAGAAAACAATAAAACCCCACACACACTGGTTCAACATTTTATTTTGAAGTAAACCATCACACTCCACATGTACTGGTTCAATTTCAGCTTGAAGAAAACAATCACATCCCACACGTACTGATTCAACATTTAAGTTTGATACAAAACAATCACACCTCAAACGCACTGTTTCAGTATTTCAGTTTGAAGCAAACAATCACACCCACACGTACTGGTTCAGTATTTCAGTATGACCCAAAACAATCACACCCCAGATACACTGGTTCAACATTTCAGTTTGAAGAAAAAAATCACATCCCACGTGTACTGATTCAACATGTAAGTTTGATACAAAACAGTAAAACCCCACACACACTGGTTCAACATTTCATTTTGAAGAAAACCATCACACTCCACATGTACTGGTTCAATTTCAGCTTGAAGAAAACAATCACATCCCACACGTATTGATTCAACATTTAAGTTTGATACAAAACAATAACCCCCCCCCCCCTTCACACACACACACACTGGTTCAACATTTTATTTTGAAGAAAACCATCACACCCCAGCTACACTGGTTTAATATTTAAGTTGGAAGAAAACGATCACACACCAGATACACTGGTTCAATATTTAAGTTTGAAGAAAACAATCACACCCCAGATAGACTGGTTCAATATTTAAGTTTGAAGAAAACGATCACACCCTATATACACTGGTTCAATATTTAAGTTTGAAGAAAACGATCACACCCCAGATACACTGGTTCAATATTTAAGTTTGAAGAAAACAATCACACTCCACACATACTGGTTCAATATTTAAATTTGAAGAAAACAATAACCCCTTACACGTACTGATTTAATATTTCAGTATGATTCAAAACAATAACACTTCGTACTGATTCAACATCTAAATTTGATAATAAAAAAAACAAAAAAAACAAAACACAAAAACAATCACATCCGAAAGGTACTGGTACAATATGTTATTTTAGTGCAAAATAGTAACACTTTACACATACTGTTTAACTATTTAAGTATGATACAAAACAATCAACCACACTCTACAAGTATTGAATGAGCTTATTGTGAATAGAGGTAACTTTCCAGAGCAAGATATTTGATTGGTCAATATTGGTAGAGCTCTTCTGTTTAACGCCGTAAGTGCAAAGACATGGTGGCATGGAGGATTTTGTCTGTAATGTTAACATTATCATACGTTTAATATGTTTTTGTATGCTATCTATAGCTAACTAACTAAATGGCATGAACAAACCCAAGTAGCCAGTATAATTTAGTGCCTTTGTACGCTTGAAGGTCTTTACTGTACTAGGAATTCACATCCGTGATCAGTTTTACACAAGTCTGCTAAGGCGTTGCGCAGACATGATTGTGCGAATAAATGGACGGCTGGCATTCTCAAACTTGGAAAACTTTGGAAGACACTCATGGCGGCATCGGATCACAATGACCGACGAGTGTCTCTTTATACGAGTCGTGGCACAAGCTTGAGATAGGGTATGAACCTCCAATCGATACACTCTTACAAAAATATGGCTCTAATGGAACCCTTTAAGGTTCTTCAGTCATGGCTCTGGTGGAACTCTTTTTGGTTCTGTATGGAATCCTTTTTGGTGCTGTATGGAATCCTTTTTGGTTCTGTATGGAATCCTTTTTGGTGCTGTATGGAACCCTCACAGCAACATTTCCAAGTATTAACCACTTTTTTATATATCAAACATCTGCTTTTTGTGGTAATGGTTCATGTAGAACCAACCTGGTTCCAAATAGACCCATTTTCTTTCCTAAAGAACCCTCAATATTATAAAAAAAAATGTTTTTAGGAGTGTAGACAAGTACAGATCAAACTGTTAACATATTAAAGGAGTTTGTTTCGATGTTTCTATTTCATAAAAAATAACCATATGTAGGATATGTTTCAACGGTAAAATATCGGCCTTTCCGTGATGTCATCGAAGGATCAGACTCCTCGCTCAGAGCCGTACATTATTTATACTTTCAAATCTTGTCTGGCTGTTACAGCCTATATCGTCGGACATAAAGGCTTACTTGTCGAATTCTCTCTATTCTGAGAAATTCCAAAGATGTAAAATTGCCAACCGGTTCAAGGCAACAATTAAGGCAGTAGATGATGAAGCACACCGCCACGTGGCATCCTTTATGTTCACCGATTACTCAAACTGCGTATCCCTTGAAACCAAAATACCAAGTTCTCATATTATTCTATATTTTTTAAAGAAAATAATCAACAAAGTAGTCAAATTGGTTTATGCACATAACATTTATTTTGATTTACGATAGAACATAAATCGATTCACGTGTCTGTAACATTGTTGTCATTATTATAAAACACAAGATGGTGAGGCTGAAGATTGAGCCGTTATAACTTTGTCGATGCATAAACACACGTCGGTATAGCATACATTTAAACATGTACGACATCACATACATGTTCACGTGAAAAAATAATTAATATTACAAGCTTTATATTTGAACGACATATATAAAGATGTTAGTGTCACTACTTATTCACAGTACGCTACAACATTTTTAATCAAAATGAAATCATTTAATTACTTGCCGCTTATATCTATCAAGAACTGCCCCCATTAACCAACCGACTTACAAAAGCGTCTACCTGTCTAGCCGAGTCTCTACACCTAGATACATTGTGACGTAATTTCACTTATATTGAAATTTAAATTGTAACTTACTGTCCACTAAAAGTACAGGACATTGGTCTACATTAAAGCTTATACAGTGTTTCGATTTTAAAACACAATTTCAAAAACCCATGTCGGAAGAAATTAATTTACGTCCGTGTCCCAAAACTAACAACTAAAAATTTTCTCAATAAATTACTACAGACTAAGGCTAATTTATACCATTTACCAATTATAAAAAATTCCATATAAAAATACCCAAAAGGGCCTTTTGCAAATCGAAATAGTAAAACAAATCTTTGGAATTCTTTCCATTGCTAACAAACGCTAAGTTAGCTTCCCAACAGTTAAATACCATTGTAGGGAAATCTTGATATTTTGTACGTAAATGAAGACAACTGAGTTACTTCACACAGGCTTCTGTCATCATAGATGCCCTCTATTGCTCTAGATTAACATTGGCTGCACCAGTTAAGCAGCTTAAAGTCTGTGTATGGAGTTGACTACAATTTGGAGTCAATCACTTTTTACTGACAGATGGTGACGGTATTTAACATTTTTTTTACAATAAATATCATTAGAGGGTAACCGTCTGTCACTAAGTCATCCAAAGGTTGGTATATATATGATTTCCCGTATGATGTCGTGAAATAAATTTAGATTACTGCTTAAAGACAGTCTTATGTGAAGCGCTCCAATTTGTATATTGGATACCGAAATAATCTTTGTTGGAGAGAATTATTGTAGTTGTTACTAGGATTGTTTCGGAGTCTGGATAATTCATATATATATAAACTTTTAAGTTCTGACTTACAGACGTCAGTGTTATGTTACTGTTATGAAACCTTCATAAGTTTTCTAATGGCTGTTTTTTTCTAGTAAGGGGTTGGCTCGTTACGATTCTTTCCAGCAGGGTATGAGCCTGGTCCAGCAGGGTATGAGCCTGGTCCAGCAGGGTATGAGCCTGGTCCAGCAGGGTATGAGCCTGGTTCAGCATGGTTTGAGCCTGGTCCAGCAGGGTAAGAGCCTGGTCCAGCAGGGTATGAACCTGGTCCAGCAGGGTATGAGCCTGGTCCAGCAGAGTGATCATTCTTTCCAGCAGAGTACGGGCCTGGTCCAGTAGGATAATCATCATTTGCAGCACGGTACGGGCCTGGTCCAGTAGGGTAGTCATTCCCAGCATGGTATGTGCCTGGTCTAGGGCCATATGGTGCAGATTGATATGGAACTTTCTTGAAAGGTGATACTGGTTTCGGTGTGCACAAAAATAATTTGAACTGAAAGAGACACAAGAAATGCAGAATCAGCAATACAGTGCACGTAAGCATATATTATTATTATCTTTTAATTGTATTTATTAATAAGTCATTCACATGCCGACTGGACAAAAGTGATTTCTTACGGCGTCATTGCGCTCAGCTGTGGTGTGTACACTTACGAAGTATTGCGTCACAATTTCTGTCCTTGTCTATACATTTAAGTATTTATTTTCGATATCATATAGTATTTGTTCCTTTACACGTTGTTGGTATGCCTATGAAATGAAACAAACAATAAGTACGACTTAGACCTGCAGAGTACGAGCTGATTCACCCATTAAGCAATTTGGCTATCAGGGGGAAAAGCGACTTATCGGGTGCAGTCATTTCAAATCAACAGATAACGGTTTAGCCCGATACTAGCAACCAATCATTCAGTATCCATGGAAAACAAAGGGAGTACTTTTATGTTTAAACGGTAAATACTTACGTCATCGATCAGTCCATTGAAGAAAGTGCTACCTTTAACTCCTCCCAGACTAAGAGCACATTGTCTCACCTCGGCATCACCTAGAAACGTGAGAACAATGATACAAACCGAACAATCTTCCTCACAGAGTATAAAACGTGACAGTATGATATGACTGATTGGTGTTTTATGCCGGGCGCAAGGGTATTTCACTTATATGAAGGCGGTGTATTCCAACAATAATTGACACTCGCACAACCAAGAGGTGAAGCGTTTCCATAATGTTCGAAAAGATATTTTCCTACAGTGCTAAGCAAAGACAGCATTACTACTCTTCAAACAAACTGCCCTTAGCCAGAGGGCCAGTATGAGGTTGTAACAAATATTTAGACTAATGTTACACTTAATATTAGATATGCTTTGACCATAATCCAATCTGTCACAAAGACCCATGCTGCCAAGATAAAAGGAGATCAACAGATTCGTAAACCTCCATTTGTGTACGCATATTTTATCATTGTGTTTTTGTGTATAATATACTTAATATATTTGAATTATATGTATTAATTCGTATTTCTCGTTATTTGTCAAAAGCTTTTTTTCAGTCAATCAATGAAACAATCAATCAATTCATTAACTAGGAGCTTTGAGGCGTCTACTTGTATTTATATAAGGTATCTTATCACTAAAAACAGAGTCCGTTTATGACGGCTTGTATGGATCAACGGGCTTTCCAAAGAGCAATGAACCAGAATTTCTTACCATGAGCAGGAACAGATTTAGACTTCCCGTTAACAGACAGAGTCAAATATTTGCCATCATGTACATATACAACATGTTGGTACTGTCCCGGCTACAATAAAGATAGAAACCACATGAATATAAGTTTAAGTTGACATTAAATATGAGAAACGCAACGATTACGAATTAAAGTTTCCCCGAACGCTTGCTCTGAGGTGTATTTTCTATGTTCATTGTACGACTACGATTTTCAGACTAATTAGGGTAATATCCAGCTATTGTGTTACTTAGACGTTAAGGCCGTTAAGAAAATCTGTTTGGAATGCAATGGTATGTTATGTTCATCAGTTACATGTAAATGTAATAGGGACTTTACGCAAGTATTCCTTAAAATTTCAACGTATGATATAGGCTTTGAAATTTGAAATATCCTCGTGTTGTGTTAAATGATTCAAGGAGGTACCACATTCTTCAGTACCGTTTCTTATTACATCAGTTCGAAATATCGGTCTTTGAGAGAAACAGGTGCGTTTATTCCTGCAATGCTCCTGATACTTACCACAATGGGCACTGACACATGGACGGGCTTGTTGTGTTTTGTGTCAATATGACCTATGACTGTGTGTGTAGACCGATCAAAAGCGACGCTGACCGACGCTGGTTTTCCGCAGTCACCATTGCTGACCAGGACTTCCTTCCCTCCACCATATCCGCTTTTCTTGTAGTCACTTTCCCGAAATGTGAAAGATATTTTCAGAGGTGCCCCTAGAGGAGCATTAGCGAACCTCCATAAGATCAACTGTGCGTTATAAAACTTGCCAGCAAACCCGTCTTTAGCCCCTGATGCTTTGACGCTCTTGACGCGGTCCCATTCATTTCCTACAGACACGAAATTACCCGACACGTCTCGGATTCCATGTTTAAAGTCAATGAAAACTTCAGCATTACAGCCTGTTTTGAGAAAAGAAATGATTTAAAATTAGCGAAAGCGTTGACATTACACACCTTTCCTCATCAATATAGAGAATATTATGTCATATTCGTTAGATAGAAATAGCTTTAAGTATAGACACCGTAGATTTAAGTTCACATGTAGCTTCTGCTGACAACGATTCATAGGTAGCTGATATGCTTACCACGTTTAGGATAGACTTTCACGCGAGCTGTACATCCGCAGTCCTTATGGACGAAAGCTGAGCCAGGAGCACACCATCTCAAGACATATTTTCCATGCACCAATTCTTGATATTTTGTAGCCAAGCCTCTTACTGGAAACAGTCTACACCCTTTAATAGACGAATACAAGGGTATGGTTTATTTAGATATGATTACTGATGACGAATAGTGGAGATAGGTTTAGCAAGTGTAAGGGAGCCAAAACGCTTCCTCCAGATTTGGTTCGACATTATGTGTTTTAATAGGATTTTGAATAGAGTTTGTTAAAATTGTAAAAAATAATTCATTTGTATTTGTTTGTTTTTTTGATTAGGGTTTAAAGTCGTACTCAATGTATTTCACTTATATGCCGACGGATTGTCAACTTCTCAGTATGCCTCAATTACACCCAATGGGAATCCGGGAACAAACAGCGTGAAAAACTAGAGGGAATTGTCGGAGCCACCTCGTTTGCGCCGCCCCCTCCCCCCCCCCCCCCCCACCATATACCTGAGGTCTAATATAATATATATATATATATATATAGCTGAAGAATTATCCTACCTATCTTTTAAACCAAGTAACGCGAATATATGGCTACAAAATTGTTATGTTTAACAAAAACAATATATTTAGAAACATGTGTTCTGGAGGTGAAGACATGCAAATAATTGATTTAGCGATGACAGCCACTTAATCGACAACATAACAAAATAATATAAAGTAAGAGTCCGTACGTTCTTTCCTTATTGGTGTCTTTTGTGGAGCGCAAGTGTCCGAACAGGTATGGTCTTTAACACAAGGCTGATATCCAGGCTTATTATAGCCGTAATTTGCCTGGTAACGATATCCGTAGGCACAACAGTAGATGGCAGAAGTTTGACCGTATCCACCACAGACATGGTACGCAGCACAGTTTCCGTCGACTGGAGCGGTTTTACCACCCTTTCTTCTCGCACAGGCGTCTGCAATTAAAGTGGAAGTGAAATAACCATGAAGTGATCCTGTGTGCTTTTGAAAATAAAGGTAAACCTATCTTTAGGAATTTATTCTATTACTGAAGATGTCATTCCACTAACTATAACAATGTAATGTCTATATTGAAATAAGGTAGAAATGCTTTTTACCCTTATAAGTTTATCTTTAATGTGTCAGATCGTACATAAGCAGACCACGTGTTAAACCATTAACATTTTTAAAGATATTTTTTTATCATGTGGATTACTGTAAACTTATGTCTGTGGGAACAGTGATTCAATTCTAGGATCATGTGAAGATTCGTACATCCTACTTTGTACTTTTACTTTAAAATGTACGCGATCTTATTAAATCAATTCCTTTAACTTAATAGCATCAAGGTAATAAGTGTTTTTAGCTTCACTACTAACTTAAGAGTTTCTCCAAATAATTAGGTACAGTAGATGAGTTACACACAGTGGCTAAATTAAAGCACAGATTAATATAAGTTCAACCTTGTGTACTGACTTACCATAAAGACACTTGATATTCTTCGGTCTCACGCACGTCAACAGTTTCTGGCTCCAAAACAGGTTATACGGGCAGCTCATCTTGGTAGGAAGTAGCTTATAACCGTCATATTTCTGACAGGTAACGTACGCTTGACAACTTTTGGGGAAGGCATTATATCCAACTCCGTTCTTGAACCTACAGTTATCACAGAGGCTAGATGGCAGAGAGGATTTCGCTGGGACGGGGTGGTATTTGCGTGGTGGTTGGACCTGTTTAACAGGGTAACCCTTATCTGTGTATTGGTCTGATGGATAATCAGGATTATTAGCATGATAGTTGCCAGGTGGTGAGTATGGGTCAACTGAAGTTGCGGGATAAGGTTCAACCGCCGGGTAAGGAGCAGGCTTATAGTCGACTTGGGATTTAGGGTAATGGTCGGGATATGGGGCCTCAAATTGTTGTGGGTAATTGTCGTACTGGGACGACTTTGGTGAGTAAGGTTCCGGCGCTGGGTATTGTGAACCAGATTGATAGTAAGGAGTATCTTGATGGCCTGGGTAGGTTTGACCAGAGGGAGAGTGAGTCTTGTCCTGGGAGGCTGGGTAAGTTTGACCAGAGGGAGATTGAGTCTTGTCCTGGGAGGCGGGGTAAGTTTGACCAGAGGGATAGTAAGGCTTATCTTGATGGTCTGGGTAAGTTTGACCAGAGGGAGAGTAAGTCTTGTCCTGGGAGGCTGGGTAAGTTTGACCAGAGGGAGAGTAAGTCTTGTCCTGGGAGGCTGGGTAAGTTTGACCAGAGGGAGAGTAAGACGTAGCTTGATGGTCTGGGTAAGTTTGACCAGAGGGATAGTAAGGAGTGTCCTGGGAGGCTGGGTAAGGCTGACCAGAGGGATAATAAGGCGTATCTTGAGAAAAAGCTGGATAGCCGGAGTGTGGAAACGGTTTGCCAACATTATTATTAGAATAAGCATCGTGTGCTGGGTAAAGCGGGCCGCCCGTCAGAGATGGCTGAGGGATAGGATTGAAAGCTGGATAGTTCGGTGCTCGCCTATCGTTTGGATCAACGTATCCACCATAGCTATATAATTGGTCGGGATTGTAGTTACCATAGCTGCCACGTTCATTACTAGGTCCGCTGGCACTTGGTGAACCGTAAGCTGGAGCTGAGTAGGAGCCCGGTGAGCTATACGCTGAAATAAATAAACAACATTCCACTTCAGTTTGAAAGCTGTGTTGATGGAGCATAAACCTCTGCTGTTTTTTTTTGTTTTGTTATTTTAGTTGTTCAACTTTTGTTCAAACAAGTTAAATATGACATTAAATGCAAACCAAATATTTATAGATTCCTGGAACACATATTCAAATACCAATCAATCAATCAATCAATCATAACAAGTTGTGTACATAGAGATAACAATTAAGACAAGATTTCTTGGGTAAAATATGAATTCTGACAAGTGAACAAGCATTGGATAAAATTGAAACGATTTGAGCTTAGCAGGCATCAGAATGCAAAACATGTCGAATATATGATCAGTGTGCGTCTGACTATCTTACAGAATCAGCCTGAACGTCACTACACGACCAAGAGAGAACATAGATACTTTATGAATTTAGCAATTCAAATACCTTGAAACGAAGTGACTGTGTGTACACAGAGTGCAACTAAGGCTGCCGAAAGACACGTGGCTCTGAAAAAGAAAGTAAACAATTTAATCACTATCCTCACGAGTACATTGTCTGATGAACTATTTGCTTAGCACTCCAACTTCATTTCATAGACGCCGTACCTCTTGGTATTTCTCTTTAAAAAAGCAGACCACTTTTATTTGGAACTTGGGAAACTGTTATTCCACGATGTCTATCCGCATGATTGACATTCTTAAAGATGAATATAACAGTAGGTAGGAAAAAGATTTAATGTCATAATCTTCAGATTTTTTAACATGAGCTGTGTAGTTTTCCTAATTTATAACATGCCTTGGTGTCCATTTTCGGTTAAGTTAAACCATGCCGAGGAAAAGATGATAATCATCGCTGGCTTTGTGGTTGCTGAATAGTCGCTAACATGGTTATTTTTTCTCACAAATAAACACACAAGGTCCTAGCTCTATAAGGAGACCGAGACAAAAGAATGCGTCGTTTTTACAGTGTACGCGTTATCACAATATGTATATGCCTTTAATGCTACGTCTTCATCTTTTCTGATACCTTTTGTATTTTGTTTTGTTTTTTTATGCGAAAGATGTTCGATTTGACCTTGGTATGACCTCTAGATGTCCATGATATCTTTGTTAATTATTGGGACCTTTTGTAGAAACCCTAGACGTGTCAATTAATCACACACATATAAGTAGAAGGCCATACCGCTATGGAGTTTTTATTCCCTATTATTGTTTTTCTTGTGTTAACAGTGATCTGAGTCAATAACACGTGCTTGTCTTAACCTAATTCTATACTTTGTTTCCAGAAACTAACTGAAAGCTCTTCTCATATGATACAGTAACATTGGAGATGAATATAAAAAACTTTATATGAAAGCGAGATAAGTTATAGGACGACAAACGAGGGAAATTTTTTTTATAGGTAAGGTGTTCAAGCCCAGGGTCCACAACCGTCAAGTCATTTAAGTATTTCGTAAAGATTTTTGTTCACTTTTTTGTGATTCTAAGTTATAGATTTCAAGAAATAAAAATATTTCAAATACCAACTTAGTATTTCACATTACAATTTGTTCAGTCTATAATAAATGTCTGAAATTTGGATTAATATTTCTTAACTTAGAAGAAATACGTAAGTAGTTTTATGAACACTGTTACTAAATCTCCTATATTAGACCGACGACAAAGAATCAGAAGTAGCCGTTTGTGTTTGTTTTCACTTTAATATTGTTTACTGATAACGAATCAATGGGCCCATTTTAGCATCCGATATATGATAGAGGCCTTCCATATCCTTATCTGTGAATGTACAGAAAATTATCACTTGCTGGGGCAAATTAATTCAATCATCACCTGTTCATTTAAAGATTTATCTCTAATCGGATATAATTAATTTAGTCTGTTTTAAACTAGAAATCTCCCCTTCATTAACCCCAATGATCATTACATAACACCTTTGTACCATGACATATATAGCTTTAATTATCCATCCGGATACACAGTTAATGCATCCGTATTAAATACAGTCGTTAAATATATTGTATACGCTAGCATATGCTCTTGGGCTCATTGCAGTCTGAATTGTCACTCGAATAGCATGCACTGTGGGATGCGGATGTTTCTTATCAGAAATTTTATCAAGTCATTTTACAAATCGCATGTTATAAGCCATCACAAAACTGTTCGTGCTAATTCAATACAACTGTGGTCCATAAAATGAACAACAATATCTGGATTAAAAATACGCATAGGATTGTCACAAATAAGTAAGGCCAATTAATTTAATATATATTTTTTTAAAAAAGTTAAATTGTTTGTCGCAAGGAAAGTAGACCATAGTGATTTGGGATTTCTATACGAATATCCATGTTGGTTAATTGGATAATTAAAGGTATAGTTCTTATTCGCTAGCCGATGTGAATGACGCCCAGCCCTCTCAAATCTAAACCTATACAGACGTTAAGCATTACATCAAATTAGTATGAAATTATTAATATGTTTGTTTTTTAATCGCTGGTATATTTTATTATTTTTTGTTTCATGTTATTCATGTTATTAAAACAGCGACGGACATCACCTTTAATAAGCTTGTAACGTCAATTCCTAATGCGTATGATCGTAGACGTTTGTTTTGTGTTATTTGCTACTTCGCTTTTCCTTTTTAGCATTACTTGGATAAAACATCTATTTTATATCTGCCTCGGAACGTTTATTGCTACTGTTCAAAACACCTGTTCGTCGTACTATTTTTTGTGACACTGACATTGAGTGTTACTGAAGCATTTAACCGCTTGAATAAACTACTTAGATATTTTTTTACTGATGCTCTTTTCACGTGCTGTTATGCATATATTCACTCTCAAAGCGTGTCAACATGGAAGACAGGTATTCAGCTTTTCCTGCGGCCTACTTTTTTTATTGTGACACTTAATACATTCGTATCGATAGGGACATTGTGCAAATCTGACCGTACTAATTGAATTGTATTGTACAGCAATTTGATGGGTGATGTAGATTGACGACATTATCAAGGCAAATTATATTAATATGGTCATGTCACATTAACCGTAAGACACAATAACTATGTTTCTGTTTAAACAAAAGCATTGTCGGTATATCGCTAGGAATTAAACAGTGGCTGATCTTTTGTTTCCATGTTTCAGCTACTGA
>JAQQZZ010090817.1:0-17759 GCA_030265115.1 Mopalia vespertina
AAATTTAAGTGGGGCGAACACAAAATAGCGTGTACACGACATAAAATATTTCGATCTTAGAAAATAATCACTTCATTCACTTCAAAAACGCCCTGGCAAAACGTACGATGCGCTGGCAGAAATCAGCCACCATAGTATAGGGTGTAGATCGATGTCACAGCTTTGAGAAACGTCTGTCATTTCCGACAGTTGTGACTTTGGTCAACTTTATCAAATTATTAAGAAGGAATATCACAGTGTGTGTTGTGAACAAAATAATTGAGAACGAATTTATTAATTAGTTTCAGACTTGGAAAATAACTTTCTCTTTTAAGACAGCATAAAGACTTGCTTCCACTGAATTTTGCGAAACAATATGGCCGTCATGCACTCTGTCAGTAATTTGACAAATCATCTGCATGTAAGTGCCGTGAATATAACTTGACTTCAAATTCAGGTATGTGAGGTTAGCAATATTCGGAGCTGCATGTTTTAAATTTTATTGTACTTATCTTTATTATGTAAATAGCAAGTATGTGGTTGGTTTCACCAAGTTCCACAAAACACTATGGCGGCCATTGGATATTTTTGTGTTATTCACGTCTGAATGTATTATGAACAACAAACTGCGGCTTTCCCCCTTCCCCGATACCAGGTTATGACAATGGATGGATTAATAACTTGACAATTAACAGATTTCAAAAAGAAAACTTGCAATAAACCTACCAATTCTTTCAATAAAAAGAACAAAACGATGTTCAAACATGATGTCCTCTGAAAACAAAACGTTAACACCAAATTCACAGATTAATTTCATAATTTAACTGTAGGTTTCTCATGTTGCAATTTATAATTAATGGGATTGTATACCACCTTAAGGTATTTATAAACAACACGATCACTGGTATTGCGCTTTCAAGTAAAATTTTGTACACTGAGCCTTTATTGAAATAAATGTCGTATTTACTCGATACGAAATCACATTCTTCAAAATGTTTTGTTACTTTCTATTCTTCTTTTCCAGAGTACAACTTGCATCTCGGTTCCGCGCGATTACAACCTTTAGACGCTTATCGGGCTATCCAATACCAAGCTTGTTTGTGGCCTTTCTAAAAAATAAATTGAAAGATGTCCCTATTCGTCCACAATCTAGCCATTTGGTGCTAACGCGCCAGTCAAAGCGATCAGCACACATCATTCTCAAAATTGAAACAAAATTTATTGCGATTTTTGGTCACACTTGAGACAATTCTGTTATGCCTTCTCTCATCATATATGGTGGCAAATTGTGCGGGAACCCTTCAGTATAATCAACAGCTTAATGTCGAAAAACAAGATAAAAGTCACATTCCCAGCCGGATTGCTGCCACAGTCCTATCTTCCTTACACTCGCCATTTTCTTTACACGAACAATAGATGAGAGAATCGCCTTTTGATCGAAAGGAAGGAAATCGGAACTCAAAGCTACATTCCGGATTTATCTTCCGGTTGGTGGATGGATTAAACAGTCATGGCCATGCTATAATTAGTACCATAAAATACAAAATTAGACTGGGATTTTTTTAAATTTAACTTTATGATGTAACGACGTACTCAAGGAAATTGCACTTATATGGTGACGGATTTGACTCTGTTTTTGCTTAAATACGGTGGAAAACCAATAGGAAACCTCGAAAATACCACGATTGCCGGAGCCACATCGTGTAATTCACTGATATACCTGATGGTCGGCAGAGAGACTTGAAACGATGAACGTTAAATCGAAGAAGGACTAGTAGGTGGACACGCTAACCAATAAGTCATCATGTGAGCGTGCGGTATACACTATAATTGCAAGTTCATTTTGATCTGCATTTTTCTGGTATCATGAGTTTGTGCAACACGCTCAGTTAAGCAATATTGACAGATGTTAAAGAAAAGTATGGAGTTTAATTTTGAATTTGGACATTATAGTACTAAAAAAATATTGGCAGTGCCAATAACTGCACTACAGCTGGTATCTTACATGAACGTCAAAATTGGTCAGATTTAAAATAATGGTCAAACATAATTTTAAAAAAGACAAGTGCGTATAAAACACCCATGACGCCACTCAACATATACCGTTGAGAAATGAAATGAAATCACAGTCTTGACATGTGTTGACTTTCTCTGAGCGAGAGTATCGTGTTTCTGAGTGGAAATTTATAACACAGCGATGTTTGCTTGTAAAATCATTTCCTGGCAATGCCGGAACATAGGCTACAGTGAATGTGTTTATACAGTAAGACATACAGTCTGCATACAGCTACCTGGCCATATTCAACACGTCGCCACTGGGTACTGAAACAAATGAAACGGGGATAATAGAAGGCTGGATCCTTTCAAGTCTGTATAATTACAGGAAGCGACCCGGGCGAAGAGATCTACATCGCCGCTCCACACAACCCTTCTCAATTTTATGGAAAGAAAGCAGCCGGTGGAGTAAACAATCATTCAGAAGCATTCTTTATCTTCATGGTATGAAATAAAAGTAGTCCATTTTGCCGAGAGCGAAGGTAGACAAAACAGACATGAATACATTCAGGGATTACTCCTGTTGTGGAATACATTATAGTGTCTGTCAAACGTACGAAATCTTGTCTCAAAGGCACTATCGACAAAGCAAACTAAGAAAGTCACAGGATATAACGTCACACGTTAAAACGTGCTAACGCTTACGTGAAGCGAGCTATTATACAAAACCAGAAAATACATTGATCAAGAAATTTAATATTGAGAATATCTAGAAATCCCCAGCGTTATTTTCACAGATGGCTCAAAATATAAATGCCGTCCGATTATATCATGCACATATTTTTTTTCAGATCTTCGACTATTCAACACGTAACGCAAGTCTCTATTCAAAGAAACATAGGCAATAGTATAATAGAACATTCCTTCTTAGGCATGTTTGGAGAGGGTGGCTTTAGTCGGAGTTATGGCTTTCAATTGATCTCGCAATCTACCAAACTGGACCACATTTGATAGGATGTTTGATGGATGCATTTCAAGCATGGCATAGCTAAGTGATTTTAACCTAGCACATATATAATAAACTGGGCACGTGGCCGTAGCTTAGTGGTTGTCGTGTTTGCTTACTATTCCCACTTCGATGTGCCGTGACAGTCCATGCAAGACTTTGTACCATCCAGCAGGTGTTTGCGGCAAATATTTTGTTTATTGTTCCAACACTCATGTGACCCTTCGAACAAATGAGGTCAGTATACATGAATCTGGAGAGTTAACCAGCATTACGTCGACCTTTGTTTTCATGCACGAGGGACTACGTAGCCAAACCGATATCCTCAATTTGTGTTGCCAAGTAAATCTTTAGTTATTTGAATTTTGTTCATTGAAAAAGTTATCAACCAAATATAAAAAAAATCTTGAACATTAAAGGTTGCCGTATTTTTAAAAGGATTATTCTTAATTGAGAGAATTAGTAACTTGAGGCTAAATATTATCATTTTGTTTTGGCAAAAACAAGTTAACCTACATGTTTTTCTTGATTTGTTCAAGCTTTGGCATGCTACTTGTATACGTACATAAAGAGAGGTAAAAACAACGATTGAATATAATACAATTTGAGTTTGGATCGTAAATATGTACCATAGATAAATCATTATTTCATGTATGTTTTATGTATTTCAAACGGCATGCTAAAAAATATGTGTCGCGTCGGTCGATACGTCGTTGAGATCTATTGTCTGCCTTTTTGTGACAGAAACAATCTGAGATCATCATGTGGCGGATACGTTTGTCTTGATATCAATGCCAAGCGGACTATGTTATACTGAGTATGTGGTTAGTGAATTATCAGACACCAGACAAAGAATTTCTTACTGGGCAATAACTTTGGTTACTCGTCAAATGTAAAACAAATACATGTATATACTTTTCCATTCAGGTACAATTAATTTGCAGGTTAAAATTGATGGTAACACTTACATTAAACTGAACCTAATCAATAAACCGGACACTTAAGTAAGGCCTTATTGTGCCTAACGCTTGAACCAAATATAGACCGAAACATTTTTGATTTCAGAACCAAATCTATATTTGAAATGTTGTACCACTCTTTCCATACGGGTTAAATTAGACAAATTCAGAAGCTTTTTTATTCACCGATGTGGTAGCCATACTCAAATCATTTTGGTATATGTGTCCATTCCATGTTTCTTTATTCCTTTGTACCTAGATGATTCAGGCTTGGATTCAGGGGTCTTGGTCTACATACTAAATTAGGGTTTGTTAAGGCAATCATAAGGAATAATTGCATTCACATGTTTATCGGAGACCGACTGCCTTCAAAATGACAGATTGTGTTGCACATGTTTTAGTGTAGATGAAGAAGATTTCACCTGTCTATTTCCCCGTTTGGGGATTAATTTAAACGAAAAAAATAAATGAAAATTGGCCTAAATTTATAGTTATTAGTAATGAAAATGAAGACAAGTCAGTACCAAAAAGGTCGCCTTTTTCGTTGAACGGAATTCTTATAGCTGCCACAGGAACTCTGAAAAATGTAACACATATGCGGTCTGGGGACATGTTGGAATGCACCAGACAGCAACAAGCGATACATTTATTAAAACTAACGAACATTTGGAGTTACCTGTAGCCGTTACACCTAACATATCACTTAACAACAGTAAGAGGATCATCCGAGACAGAGATCTCCCTGATCTATCAGAGGAAGAGATCTGCGCTGAGCTGGGTGATCAAGGTATAACTAACGTTAAGAGCTTTACAACCAGAAAGGATGGAAACATTTTTACACTTAATACATACTTTATTACTTTTGATTTTATTACAGTGCCAGATCACATCTACGTTGGTCATTACAGAATGAGGGTGAATACTTTCATCCCCAATAACCCAATAAGGTGTTTCAAGTGTCAGAAAACCAAGTATAGAGGTGGTTTTGTATGCGTTCGTTGCTGTGAAGAAGGCCATGGGGGCTCTGAATGCAACAAAGATGTTAAATGCTGCAACTGCAACGAGGCCCACATGACATTCCCCTAAAAACTGTAGTCATTTTATAAAACAGAAGCAAATTCAATTAATCAAGTCCGCAAATACTTTAGTTTTATCGAAGCACGGCGGCTTGCCTGTGCCTCGGATGTTCAAGGGTCATTCCAGTCCATGCCCTATGTCACGAATACAGTTTCTATGTTTGTTGCGACACAGACTTCCGTTACGTGGTCAACTGGTGATGAACGCCCTTCTGCTGTTAACATGAATACCAGACAGACAAACACGGCTACAGCAGCACAGACTAATCTATGGAATCCTATAGACATCTTCTATAGGATTTTATAATTATGCTAAAGGATATCCAAAAGTCTATAGGACCCACAGTGCTGGTCTCTCCCCAAAACGCAAATATCGCCAATGATTTTTATGAACAGTTAATTATAATGTAACTATAATTGACAGTTTTAAACACAATATTTACAATTTTTAAATCCAAAATGAAACTTAATATATTGACTGATGCTACTTCTGTGTAGGACTTGTCCGATAGCATTGCTGGCGATGGTGTCATCAAGCTCCTTAAAGGAATCTGTATGTATGACATATTGTAAATAACTATGGTTGACAATGCCAAACGCAGTATTTATAATTTGTAGATTGGAAATGAAACATTTAATAAAATTGAAGCCGCCAAGAAGCGAAAGCAGTAAACAGAGATGTGGTTTATATCAGTTTATAGCAATCACACTGGCACAAGGATATAGATTATATCAGTTTATAGCAATCACACTGGCACAGGGATGTAGTTTATATCAGTTTATAGCAATCACACTGGCACAGGGATGTAGATTAATTAAAATCGATGAATCATCTTATGTTATAGATAAGGGGGGAGTTTCTTAATAAACCTTAATCTCGAGTTGTGTTATGGGTAACGTATAGACATCTCGAGAGAAGGTAATGGCCATGAATATATACAACTTTGTTGATTTCAGTTTTACGCCTTACGTTAGGTTATTTTACTCTTATGTCATTCGTGTCATTCCTATTGATAAAGGAAAACACAATTTATGTCACAGCAGCACACAGTAAGTCGCCACATCATATCGGTGTAACATCCCCCCTTCGCTTGAACACAATACGAACAAAACACAAAAACAGATCTCCAACCAAAATGCCATTGAATTATACGTAAGTGTCTGGCATAATTATTGTTGGAAACTTTTGGCCAACGCTAGGATAACAAATTATTGTCGAAGGCCATGTGGGTGTCTTCAATGACACTGGCCGATTGGAAAATGTGATGTTAAATAGTTGCTGTTCAGGAAAATCCCCAGCAGTAGAATAGGCAAGATTAGTCTTCAGATCTTTACAACATGAAGCTTAAAAATGTAGGTTTATTTATGTTGCCAAAAAACTCGTATGGGTCCAACCAAACGTCCGTCCAATGTATCGTCATTTGCTTAATTATCCCAAATGTACATTGTCTGCTTTAAAATGTGAATTCCATTAAGCTCAGTTATACAGATCTACCGACAGCTATACTATAAAATTGAAGCTACCAAGAAGCGAAAGCGATCATAGATGTAGTTTATATCAGTTTATAGCAATCACACTGGCACAGTGATGTAGATTAGTTAAAATCGATGGATCATCTTATGTTCTAGATAACACCCAGAGAGAAGTTTCTTAATAAACCTTAATCTCGAGTTGTGTTATGGGTAACGTATAGACATCTCGAGAGAAGGTTATGAATATGGTAGCTCAGTCGGTAGAGTGTTGGGCCTGTAATCCAAAGGCCCCGGATTCGAATCTCGGTGGAGGCAAGCAAATTTGTCTCTCTTCATTTATTCAAAATATATATATAAGTTTGTTGATTTGAGTTTACGTTAGGTTATTTTACTCTCATGACGGCGTGTCATTCCTTGTGATAAAGGAAAACACCATTTATGTCACAGCAGCACACAGTAAGTCGCCACATCATATCGGTGTCACATTCCCCCTTCGCCTTGAGAGCATAAGAGGAGCATGAAGCAAACTCCAAGCTTCCACCATGAACTATATATTGAGTGTGATTTAATTAATATTGAATATTAATAGTTAATGAGTTAATGAATATTGCTGAGGTCAGATCGTATATGTAACTGCATGACTAATAACACAGAAAATTGTGTTTGTATGAATGAGTGTAAACCACAGCTTGACGATTCTTCTGAGTTTAGACCGTCAGTAAAAGTGCAAGAAAAAAATGTACCGGTAGTTGATTCACTAGAGATCGGCATATTGCAGCGACATTTTGTTTGTATTCTTGACAAAGCAACAGGCTCAATATATGGATACTTAAACTTGTTGTGAAAGGTTGAGTGCCTTTTAATGGCAGTGTAATTGAGTTTTACTGATCCGTAAATCATCAACAGTTTGTTTACTTTCTTCAACATGAAGAAATTTTTAAGCCACCGACAATTACACAATTCATTTTGATAAACCGATGTCCACGGACCGGCTATTCAAAGTGATTGATTGGTCCACATAAATCCGCTATATGGGTGGGATCAATATCTGTTGACCTGCTCTTAACAAACATTTATTTCACAAAACACTAAAGTTAGTATTTAACTCTAATGTGACAATAATTAAGTAACATGCATTTATGTTCGATGTCTAACAATAGCAACGGACAGTAGGTATGGTCTGATCTACAAAATATGCTCTCCGACGAACACATTGGTAATTGTAGTAGTCGTCAACTCCAATGTTTACTTGAACGCAAGGTTTTACTGACTCTATCCAATTTCAGAGACAAGCAGTTTCGCTGCCCTTTTATTGTTATGAATGGCAACATATACACAAGAAACAATGTTAGTTCCAGTAGAATAAGTAAACCAATCTTCAGCAGAAAATAAAAGAAGATGGGGTTTTCTCAATTATTGTGAAGTGTGAGACAGTGAATGAAATGGAAATAGGTTCACGCTTCAAACTCATGTCAGTTGGAATCTGGTCTACAACATCAAAACATTACATTGACAAAACAGCGCATCGCAGAAAACTTGAAAGTAAGTATATACATAAAAAGCCCGTCCTAGAAGGACGAGTTGAAGGGAAAATACGGGCCATTCCATATGAATCAAACAATATACAATCAGAGGTGTGGACTGGGCATACATATATCCAACGTAAATAACAATTCGTCAATGTAAGTTGTACCATTTTGATCAAACTTCGATGACACAAGTAAGGTCAACTATTTATTACTTTCACAGGTTTGCCGTTAAACCCACACACATAAACGAGACATGCACAATACGCGATACAAATATATCTTAAACATTGCCACTTTTAAGCTAGAAAACAACAGCATTAACAGTCATTCCATAAAAGTATGTTTTTCCATTTTTTTTCGTACTGTTTTATAATATATATAGAGTATATGGTTGTCATTTTTCATTTTTGTTTGTTATTATGTACTGATTTGATGATAGTCAGAATAAATCATAAAACTATTGATTTGTTTGTTTGTTTCATTGGGGTGTTGCGTCGTACTCAAGGGAATTTCACTTATATGACGTGCCAGCCCGATGGGTGAAGGAAACCACCCTCGACACCACTAGCAACAAACAAAGACAAGACGGGACAAATACAGGACGCAATACAGACACCCCGAACAGATCGGCTTCCTGTTCCCCTTTAGCTCTGAGAGCACCAGGGCAACAAGAAGCTCCCTACAACCACCCACTCAAAACTATTGAAGATCATGAACAATTATATACTACTGTGTAGTGTAATTCCCAGACGTTTGGCTGTATTTTCAAAAACACACAACATGCATTTTCTCCGGGCGTATATTGCGTCTCAGCTCTTGTTTAAATTTATAATTACTTATATAAGTCACATGACCAAAGAAGAAGTCTTTTTTGTATTATCGGTTTGTATGTTCTCTCAATGAGTTGATCTTGTATCATTGCATCAGTCATGGCACCAAACTGCAGCATGTTGGCATTAATTCAGGTAAAGCGGTAATCTGCGAATCTATGCTTTTGCCTGGTTGTTGGTCTCTGTTGCGTTCTACAGTAAGATTGAATGTTGGTATGAAAAAAGTATCAAGTGTTTTAATAGCAGTTCGAATTGAGAAATTGACTCTCCTGTAGTAGGCGTATATGTAGGTAGTGTATAGGAAATACTTAGCATGGCCATTGTTGATGACGGGAACTGGAGCCTGTATAACACTAATCACATATGAAGCGGAGTCTACAGGAATCGACATCTCTTAAGGAGTTCTCAATTCACTTCCTCGTCGCGAAAATGTTTAAAGAGAATGGTATTAAGTTACTATAACTTATTCAGAAACGCGGCAAAGTTCATAATGTACGGTTAACATCTGTATTAAAGACTGGAAACACACGAATCATACATAGAGCCAATGCAGTGCGCGACATACACCCTACATCAGGACCACAAACTCCGGGCGTTCGAGTTTCCGCCCTTAATTGATTATACAATCCAATAATTTAATAATAGGGCACAACAGTATAAATGAAGAGATGATCGCTCAGACGTATGTCCAATGCACTAGACTGTTTGAACTAGTGTGCATTGAAAGCCAAGTTTATTACAAGTGTGTTTTGTAAGCCAAGTTTATTACAAGTGTGCATTGGAATCCAAGTTTATTACAAGTTTAGATTTCAATAAGATTGTGCAAATTAAACGAATCAGAATGGTCATGGCGACTTTTCTGAACAACAGCTGGACAGAGCCAATCTATATTTCCATACCCAAATAATAGGAATCGGTCATTGGTAGCAGGCAGCTAATAAGCAAAATCCCCTACATTGCCGCTAGGCGGAAGATCAACGGACATATTGGACCATTAGATTATCTTCACGGTGATTTCAATAAAGAGCCTCTTTGCGAGTTTCTTTTATAGATATTTCACCCTCCTACTTGATATTGGTTGCCCTGGTGCTATCCGAGTTAATGGGCAATTTGTCTTGTATTCCTTTGTTGCCAGTGGCTTCGAGGGTGGTTTCCTTAACCCATTGGGCTGGCGCGCCTTCATGTGAGTGAAATAACTGTAAGCACGATGTTAAACTCACACCTAAACAAAGCTACATGGTATTCCCTCGCGCACAAATGTCATACCACCAACGTGAATGTTTTGGTTGCTGCAAAACGATATTGTGGTACCTTCCACTCGCAAAACGGAAATGACTCCGCAATAGAGAATCCGCCGGGCACATTATGCTTAAGTATGTCTTGAAGAGACACACATTTGTTTACAATGGCGATGATATTAGAGAGGTTCCGCAACAAGCAGGATATGCTGACTGGATGGATACGTATCCGTAAGTGTAAGCGTATGTGACCGGTACATTGTGCGTTCCGCTATCCCGTGCTGGTTACTCACTAGATCACAGAATGGGGCCCTTGTAGGCCTGCACGACTGGAATGAGGCTGAATACAGCGCTCGCTTCAGATCTGATTTCTAGCAATCATACTCCACTTTTCAAACAAGCATGCACGGAATTTTC
Source organism: Mopalia vespertina (assembly GCA_030265115.1). Classification (NCBI taxonomy): domain Eukaryota; kingdom Metazoa; phylum Mollusca; class Polyplacophora; order Chitonida; family Mopaliidae; genus Mopalia; species Mopalia vespertina. Next base: position 10,503 of record JAQQZZ010090817.1, read on the forward strand.
CCCACAGATACATATAGATTATACACGATGACATCTCTGACGTGTTGGTGTATCATTTTTGGCCTAAATTAGCCGAAATCGTATCTGTACCGGTACTTACGGTTATGACAGCTCATATCCAGGCAAACAGGATATCCACGAGTGTGCAGATTACAGATACATCACAGCTTCTCATAAAGTGATGACGTAACCTGCTGCATGGGCATAACCGGACCGTTGCGGAACCTCTCTATTCTCCTAAAGTAACAGTTACCAGACGATGGATCCAGGAGTAGACAATTGTCCTTTTCATCGTGAGATACAGAATGGCACTCTACATTCTCGATTATGAACACCATTACTAAGAAGTGGGATTAGAACGAACTTTTATTATGTCTTATTTTCTCATCACAACACACACTGGTTGGTTGTGCCAAATCTTTGAAAGCCACCTATGTCTAGTTATGCCACAAAATGGAACAAAAAGTATGTACACGACCGGTCAGTCCCATGACTGAAGCCTTTTGAATTAGTGTCTCCAATAAAGAATCCTTATCTAAGTCTAAGTACGTCGACCTGACGTGCTCGTTCTAAATGCAGCAAGTCTGCGAATATTTCGAAACTGTGGGGGAAAAAAGTGTTAAAACGTTTAGATACGTGTTCTTATCCCAGATTGGAATTTGGTGAGGAGGTTTGTTTTCCCTCAGCTTCTCGTCTGTAATTGCATTCTTGATAATCTTCTTCATGCTACTGGTTTGTAATCGGTTTTCTAAAACGGATTCTATCAGCCTCCCCAACTTAACGTGGTAAAGTCTTAGTTTTATCGCATTGTCCTAGGGAGCTGAATGTAAATGCTTTTGTGTAGATTTCAAAGTTATTTAGACGCAGAGATTGTCAACTTGTAACTCCCCATTTGTGGAATGTAAGGCTTCTGTGTATCCAGACGCGGTCGTAAGAAGTTAAAAAAGCAGATATTCTATATACGGTACTGCGATTGTGTTGTTAAAACCTTTTAAGTCCCACTGAACTGGAAATTAATTGACGTCATAGACGAAGGCCAGCCTAGACATGATATGATAGTCAGATCTGATCAAGGCGGTCTGATCTGATATAAAAGTGGGTAGCATGCGTGCTGTCATTTGTGCACATTAACTGGTAGTGCTTGCTAAACACAATGACGTTCATGCTGCATACGGAGCTCTTTGACAGGTGTTTGTCATCATATCTACTCGATGATTGACCTCCGAGAATTCCAACAACGATAACCAATTAACCCACTTGTCGCATTTCCACCACGCACGTCTATCTAGCGGGAATATAAAACACAAGTAACCCAACAGAAACATGGTTCTCGTGCACATTCTAGCAGAATAGGCACTATTAAAAAAAAAACTATATCGGTACTAAGAAGATTTAACTTTCGACTCCAGTAACAGATCCACGTGGATATATTGTGATTCAATAGTTTGGTTTACTTTAAAACAATTGTCATTCTCCAGTCGGTGGGAATAATGTTATATCCGATCTGCCTACTAATCAAAAGAATTCAAATGCATTTATACAATTTTACTATTTTCAGACATCTGTGATTAAAACACAGTGTATTCCTTTGGCATTGTAGGCACGTAGTTATTATAAAAGAATCGTAAACATTCAATGGCTAGCTGAGACAATAAAACAAAAACTCAATAGTCCACATACGTTTCTTGAATATTGTGGCCGTAAACGTTTTATTGAATAAATAAGGCATTACATAATGGCTGATTGAACTTGTCTTATTTGCTTGACATTTCTAAAAGAGCAGACAACTACACACACAAATATTACAAAAAGTTAAAACGGATGCTGGAAATTGTGTATGAATAAGTTTGTTAGAAACCCGTCGCTCTAACTATAACAAGAACGACCACTTGCTCAAAATCAGCTTGACCGCCCACCTATGTCCGGTTTCGGTACAATTTTGTTTTCCTTTTTTTAATTTAAACCCGAAAAAATATTGTTCGAATGTCCATATTGGTTTAGTAAGATAATACCTCAAATCAATTATAGAATAGCACGAAACATCGCAAATGCAAAGTATTATCTTAAATAACATGTAAATGCTCGTAGCTTTAAACTGCAACAGTTTGAGTTTTGCGAATCAGAAATATAAATCCGTTCAATTGCCGACAGAACCGTTTATTAAGTAACACACATTCAATATTTTAATTTGAAATGTAACAATTATAGTGGAGGCGTCCGCAAGTCCGACACCCCACAAGTCCGACAGCCCACAAATCCGACATCCACAAAGTCCGATACCCCAGCAATCCGACATACCACAAGTCCGACAGCCCACAAGTCCGACATCCCTGATTTTAAAACTGCATTATTCATTATAGTGTATTGAACAATTATATTATATACTATTGTCTTATTGTCTAGGACCCAAGGAAGTGTAAGCTGGAATAAATTATTAATTACTTGAGTTCTATTTAGTATTATGCTTAACTGTATGGTTGATAAAAGGTTTACCATTATACAAAACTATTCACATTATATTGAATTTTTAATTTATTAGAGTGATATACGTATATCTGCGCGGGGGTATGTGAGCTGTGCTCACTTCTGCTCTAGTTATCGTGATTGTTTGAGAACAAACTTGTGGAAACACTACAAAAACCTGTATGCCTACTCCACATACGATCGTGAATAGGCTACACGTTAGTGTACGTTTTCAGTCAGACCCCAATCAATCAAACCAACAGTCAAGATAGTCAAGAGAATTGTGCACAGTTTTATTAGATTTACATTTGAGACATATAAAGCTTTTCCTGAATGAGCATGACCGATATTGTCAGTCATGGTGTCGGAATAGTGGGCTGTCGGACTTGTGGTGTTTCCCTCCGTGTCGGACAGTGCTGTCGGACTTGTGGTATCACATCGTGTCGGACTAGTGACTGTTAGACGTGTTGGGAATGTCGGACTTGTGGGCTGTCGGACTTGTGGGTTGTCACATTGTGTCGGACTAGTGATTGTCAGACGTGTTGGGAATGTCAGACTTGTGGGCTGTCGGACTTGTGGGTTGTCACATTGTGTCGGATTAGTGATTGTCAGACGTGTTGGGAATGTCAGACTTGTGGGCTATCGGAATACGGCTATGCACCCCAATTATAGAGATCGTTGAAACATATTCACTTGATTTTGCGATTAAGACCCATACGCTGGCTTAACGAAACCTGATGTCCGCACCAATGGAGGTATAGTCAAACGTGTATAGAATGGACAGGGTAAAATTGTTAGCACATGGCAAATTGTCAGTCAGTATGTTATTAAGATCACATTGTATTCAAGTACAATATTTAACACTTTGGAGAATTTATTATTTCGTCAAAAATATCCTGTTCGTGCTATGAATGTGGCCTACACATACGACACTGTATTAGAACCAATCAGTACTTTGAATACATCCCACGAGAGAATCAAAGAGTACTTTAAAAACCTTTCATGAGAGAATATATGAGTTCTCAATGCAGTGTGAATTATAGTGTTTGGTTCAATAATGGCTCATATATTATTAGCAAGAGAAACGGTAACAAAGACCAGCTAGTCGCTTTTCTGCGCATCAATCCATGCACTAAAAGATACGTTACTAGTAACTGGTAGTGCAGGCCGACAAAAACCGGTGTGTAAAAAGGATTCGCTTGTATTTCAGACGTCAGTTCGGGTTCGAATAATATTGATTTCATTTTCAGTTTTACAATTATTCCAGTACCGCATCAAAATCACGTCGTGTCACACAAACACACTATCTAGCTAATTGTCGTAGCGACTAGTGCGGAAGGTATTGTAACGGATTGAATGATTAATTAGTGATTGACACCACATTTAGCCGCATTTCAGCAACGCTAAACATATAGTCAAATTACTTTCGTATTGTTACGGAATGTTAATTATTCCTCTTATACATCAATTTATAAACTACGAAAGCTTTGTGGATTATATATACCTGGAACTGTGCTTGATACTTCTTTTCTTTTTCACTTTACCATTTTATTTTACTTGTACAACCATTTTCTCTTTAACGATTACCTTCAAAGTTGATGTCTTTTAGGTGATAAAATAGTCATGCAATTTAGCAAATCCGAAGGCTTCCGTTTTTAAATTAAAGCCTCAGATTTTCATGTCCTTATGAATAATGCAGATACCTCACAGCATATATCCGCTAATTCCTTGAAAACATCTTGTTGAAAACAGGCTAGGAATATAATTGTTTCCGAACACCTCAACGAAAAGTCATTGAACCTTTTTGTTCGCATTCTCAATTTAGCTTAGCGTACGAATAGTGAACCATAATACTTTGTGGAGACGGGGAACTCCCAAAGAACAAAGAGAACCACAACACAGCATTCCCAAAGATCAAAGAGATACAAAACACAGCATTCCCAAAGATCAAAGAGAACCACCACACACCATTCCAAAAGATCAAAGAGATACAAAACACAGCATAAGACAATTTTAGTTTACATGCTTAATATATTTGCAATTTTTCTTGTTTTATAAGCAAGTAAGCTTATAATGTCAATTAAATGATATTTCTGTAAAATATTAGTTACATTCATAGAACTGGACATAGTTCTTTTTATAGATTATTTCTGTTTGCGCTATCAAAATGGTTTGGTAATGGAATATTGAATGACCTACTGGTGGCATAAAGACATTAATGTTTTAGTCACGATCCATTATCTTAATAGCGTAATCCGGTTATCTTGATTTGAGTGGCTGGAACTTGCTTAACCAGTATATTTTAATTAGAGTAGACATCTGAGATGAAGTAGGCAATGCTACAGATTATACTGACGGTTATTTGAAGTCTGTGACAAATGGAAATTTTCTTAATTCCATGCCGCTCCTGTCACAAACGCTAACAGCGGCGCATAAGCAACTCATTGCCTTTTGAAAATTTTAACAAAGATTTGCCTTTGTCTGTATGCCAATGGCAGTTTCTTCTGTTACCAACATCAGTAGGCCACTTGGTCCAATAATAATTTTATTGCGCTAACGCAGAACAGGCGAATGCAAAAGACAACAAGTTTTTGGACTCTCTCCACAAGCTAGTCATCTGTTATAAAAAATGTGCCATGGTACAGTGTACGAACATTGGAAGGTCCCATACAACTTATCGGAAATACAGAATATGGCCATTTTCACCAATATGACACGAGCCTATTACTTAAGTGAAAGGGCGTGGGGTTTCTATATTAATAGATGGGTTTGGTTGGGGTTTAAGGACTCTACCGCTAGTCAGGGGTAAAATTTTTGACTTTTTGTTTTTGCCTTTCTCAAATCTTCTTTTCATAATCTTGATAAAGCAAACAGTTTTTTTTTTAAATTAAGTATTTTAGAATGATTTTTTAAGATTTTAATTGTAAAATGCGTGTCTCAAAGATTATGTGTATGGAAGGGCGGAAGGTATCATATTTAGAATCTTGAAGTCCTCCGCTTTCTTAATAGATATTGTATTAATATAATCATCCTTTGGAAATATCCGCAAAAGCCACGAAAAGATAAGGGTAGCATTTGTTACTTAACGCCGTACTTAAGTTCAATGGGTGAAGAAAATCACTGACGACGCAATACAAGTTCATTAAAAACTCAGTCCACTGGAAATCGCCTTCAAGCTAATGACTTGGGCTCAGTTATACGTTTTGGTCGGCATCACTTTCGTCGTTGATCTGACATGATGTAAAATAAGAGAACAAACTCTTCTTTGTTGTGACAAGAGTGTTAGTTATTATTGTAAGCTATAATAGCTCTGTCCGGACTTACTATGCGATTAACGTTTTGGAATTCACGTCTTTTTGCCCACAACGATGCTACTATTTGAATCAAACACTTGCTTTGATTTCCCACGGTTATCGTTTACACAGTCTTCTGAACAAGCTTTTTCAATCATGTTGTAAGTGGCAATGTATTTCTGAACATATTTTTGCATGTACTCGTTATGAACAATAGTGTAGGCAGTGTTATATCAGTAGTGGTTGTCGCATAATTCCCGCAATTTGAAGAGAGCGCCCGTCTTGTATGTATGCATTGCTTTCAGTGTTGTATTTTTGAAAGCAAATGTATCTTTTCATCTAAATTTACTGTAGAGCCTATAGGGCCGACATAAGTGAATTAACCATATGTACAGCATAGAATTTATTTCAACTAGAAGAATACTCTATGTTGAATTAAATTATAATAATGTGTATATTATATCAGTAATTACATTCTATGTCCTAAGCTAAATGGTGTTAGTCGGTATTATCACGAAACTGATATGGCCGATGCTTTAATTCCGTATTTTTTTAATTAAGATGTCAACCGAACCTTACCCCTCGATAAGTAAATTTGCTTGACGTACATGTAGCAGAGCGGTCATTTATAGTGAGACTGATGTTTTCAGGTATGTGTCCTTAGCGGCGTTGCCACGTTATTTTAGGATTTTACAGTGTTTCACAGAATAATATAGATATAGAATATTTCAGTATGATTTAAAATGTATCATTGTTTTTGCTAAGTATTATGACTACCACTGAAGAGTTTAACATAGTAAAGTATAGTAACAACTCCGAAGAAAGGTAATGAATTCATTTTAATTCAACGTGTCGGTTTATAGATGTAACCATCATCCGGAGTAATTTTGAACCCCAATCAAACAGACAAACAAATCATAAGTAATTTACATGAAATGTCAAATAACTGTCGTATAACTACATAATATCTGTGTATCAGTAAAGATCCAAACACACTATCTCCCATTGATCCAAAGATATTCACATGTGATATCATATTATTGTTTATAATGCAAATCACACTTGAAAAAATGTTTTTTTAAATACCTGAGCTTATAAATTTTTGAATCAAATGACGGACAACTGTCTTTTGGTTATTCTTCTTTCCTGGCCTTGATCTCTTAATTTAGAACAGGGCGTTTTGTTTTATAGCTAGTGCTTCTTTAAGCGGGCAATGAAGCCCAGTGGTTTGCATTATCAATTATTAACGTATTGTCAGAGACAATCTGTTTCGGTAGTATTTTTGTTTGGATTTGTTTTTATTCTTAACTATTTTTGCTTAGTACTTAAAGATTTCATTGTCTAGTAAAGTGGAGTGGAGGGTGGAGCTGGCCTGCGTCATCCAGAAGGGGTGTTGCAAATGGATGCCCCCCAAATGTTATGTCAGGAGGCTGAAAGTCCGTTTTCTGCCATCTGTATACCGTTCCGACAGTCTTCTTTCCGCTTGGGCCTGCTACTAAGT
>JAQQZZ010090828.1:0-17758 GCA_030265115.1 Mopalia vespertina
TGGCTAGCATGCACACTATGTTTGTCAGAGAACACAACAAGATAGCTCTGGAACTATCTAAATTAAATCCCGGCTGGGATGACGAGAAACTGTTCCAAGAAACGAGAAAGATCATTGGCGCCATCATGCAGCATATCACCTACTCAGAATGGTTACCGATAATACTCAATACTCAGTACATGAATGGACTTCAATTAACCACAAGAGAATCGGGATTTTCTGATACATACAACCAAGGCATTGACGCCAGTGTCAGAAACGCTTTCGCAACAGCCGCCTTCCGCTTTGGTCACACACTTGTCCGGGACATTTTCCATCGAGTAAACACAAAAGGTAAACATATGGGTAAAAATAATGACATGACCTTGAAAGACATGTTTGCTCGTCCCAATGCTCTGTTCAACCCACCTAAAACTGGTGTAGATAATGTGGTAAGAGGATTGTTGTCGGATCCCGTACAGAATCCAGACAGGTACATGAGTCAACAACTAACAAACCATCTGTTCGAGGATACGACAGGACACAGCCTGGATCTAGCGGCTTTGAACATACAGCGAGGACGGGATCACGGTATACCGCCTTATAACGTGTGGAGAGTGTGGTGCGGTCTTCCCAGGGCGATGACATTCAGCACTGGAAACGGTGGACTTACAGATCACACCAATGATGCAGCCAGCAAACTACAACAAGTTTACGCGTAAGTGCATCAGTTGGATTAAAGCTAAGCCCAAAGGTTTAAATCACTTTGGTAAAAAAAAACATCTAGTTCTTGGTAAGCAGTTTCGGAAGTCTTATCGTACATGTAATGAGCCTCAAGAGGATAAAGGACCAGTAGTTGTTTTTCAAAACTATGTTCAAGATTCCAGCTCTACGATGCATAGCCTAGATGAAGTGTACGAGAAGTCCGTTAGTGGGATTTATTTTTTCCCGTTTTTCGTGTATATTGAAAATGTAGCATTTCTGAGGGACATTTAGGAATTGGGATCAAACATAATAATTAAAAGGTACAATCCATAAAAATCATTCTAGTATGAAGAAAATACTGAAATGGTTCTGTTCCATGCTTTTTGTTTCACAGCAACCCGGACGACATTGACCTATTTTCTGGCGGTGTTTCTGAAAAGCCCATTAACGGTGGTTTAGTAGGCCGAACATTTGCTTGTATAATATCCCGTCAGTTCAAATTGTTGATGGCTGGAGACAGATTCTGGTATGAAAGAGGGGACCAGACTACGGGATTCACTCCAGGTATTCAACACATAGTGACGCCTGGTTAGGGGCGGCGACGTGCAGGGACCAGCTGTTTAAAATGCTATTAAATTATGTCATGGATTCGATGCTGCCACTCCATGTTGCTGGCCTATATACAACTCTAGATTAGTGATTTAATCCTCTGTTGGTAAACTAGTCTAGGTTTGGAACAACTAGACCCGTATTCACATCAAATAATCGACCTCAATCTAAGGTACAAGCCTTATGATTTCAGATTATAAAGTAATTAGAATGCACTAAAAGTTGATCTATATATAGGACGTGTTTTTTTTTACACCACGGTACTTGTGCCAAATATGGCCATATGTAATGTCCGAATGGGACTGTCTACTCCGTTCAATATTCCTACGCCTGAGCATAATAAAACCATGATTTATCAATGGTGTATGCACTAAAAGAAGATTTTTATTTATTATATATGTCCCAATTAGATTGTCATAATATTTATGTGTCCCTCTAAGAAGAACTAATTTATGACTGGGAACTCGCATGTGCGTGATTCTGAAGGGAATGGAAATTATTATTATTGGCACTTGCGGTTCTAATTCATTAGAACTATGTGCACCAATTCTTTGCATTAGTTTGTGTTATTCGCTTTTGCTGCAAAAGCACTAGGCTGTAAACGATCAACTTGGTGGAGCTTGGCTAATTGGAAGGGAATGAAAAATGTTACTTTTGTTGCTGTTTTGTTGTGATATTAAAGGTACCACCGTCATTTTCTCTGAATATTGAGGTCAATTCACTTGGTCAATTTCACTATATGCTGGTTTGCTGCAGGGCAATCTACACTAGAGTCCTCCATTTAATCCAGACGTCACTCGAAAAGTACTGTAGTCCGGACAGGGTCAAAGTTAAGAGATTAACAAAAAAAAGTGTTATTACACTGCAATGAAATATCACTTTCATGTGCGAAGAAAATCCTGATCTTATAGATAATAAACGATAATCCCTGGTTAAGAGTGGTAGGTTAAGGGTTGGGGCTAGCTCAACGGAAACGACCATCGGACCTCTGTTCTGAGATCATTTTTGCTTTGCCCATACCAGTTTAAAAGTGCACATCTTTCTTTAATTAGTTTACATGTTCTATCTCTGTTGATTTGGGTTTACCCCATCACACGATGCTTTTAGTCCTTTGCCAGTAAAGATATGGAACATATCTTCTTGACCAGACAGGTTAATTCCGACATAAATCACATAGGTGGCCCTATATTTTTATTCAGTACGATTCGACTAATCGTTTATAGTGTTTGTCGCTACAGACGGCTTGTCAGGCCGATAGATGAAGTCGACGCAACTAACCCAACGTTGCCCAGTATATTGCAAAGCACTGGGCGAGGAGTTGTGAAAAGTGTGCCGGGTAATGTATGTGGTTTGGGACTCTGAGATGACCTGGTCTGCATAATATCATCTTCTCATTACTCTGTTGGGATTCTTGGGATAACTTCACGTTAATTTGTTTCTACAGATCAGCTGCAGGAGATCCGGAGAATGACTGTCTCTAAACTTGTGTGTAGAAATACTGGAATGTCTAAAATACAGCCGAACGCATTTGTGCAGAAATCGAAGTCGTAAGTAATCAATTTATTCTTATTTTTTATTACAGTGGTTCTTACAAGTTTTAACCTTAATTGTTTTGCACAAAAGAGTCAGTGACAAAGCAGCGCGATAAGTTATTTTAACACAATAAAAATCGTTTTAAATGTAACGGTTTGGTGACAAAGCAAAATAAGTTAAGCTATGAGTAAATCATTTTTATCTAAACATTGTTATAATCGGTGGAAGCCAAATGTCTTTGTTGGTGTGCATGTCTTATTTATATGGTATATAAAAAAGTTTTCAGAAAAAGCACACACATAATGGCATAACAGTTGGTTTGATCATTCACTGAGCTATATTAATAATTGCTGGAATGTCGAACGATAAATAAACAAAATAATCTCTTTAAGGGATTAACAATATCGAAGACCTGTTTAACTCTTTGGTTTTATTTCCTTTCCTATTGCCAAAGAAATAAAGCCAGGAAATGTAAGACCTACCATTACATGGATTTGAGCAAATGGGCGAACTAGTCAGGATGAACTACAGCCAGGATGAACTACAGTCAGGATGAACTACAGTCAGGATGAACTACAGTCAGGATGAACTACAGTCAGGATGAATAGGAGCTTTGGAGTATGTGAAGGAATTATTAACAATGGCGATCGAGGGACAGTAACAGCTCCTACCTACAATAGGATGTAGGTGTTCATAGTCATACTTAGAGTGTGATTCCTGAGGACAAGATTCATCGAAATTTGGAAAAGTCCGGATTCCTGTCATGGAACTTTGAAAATGGATAAATTTTAATATAATAATATTTTTCATCACCAAGAAACTTTCAAATATTCACGTTCACATATTATATATAATTCGGCCAGACTGTTCAAATTTGGCTGTGTCGATGATAAATTCGACTGATTTTCAAGCAGGTTTCACCTATATGATGCTCAGTTATCAATCGTTTAGTATGGGTTAAATAGTCCCACATGAGTAGAATGTTTTCCAATACAAAATCTAATGAGGACCGTCTACATCACAACAAAAGCTACACAGACTGCTTGCTTAATTATGATTGCTATCGAGAGGCTTCACAAAATAAAGAATAGTAAAAACTCCGAAAAAAAAATAAAGAGAATTTAGGATTAACTCAATGTTTCGGTTTATTGATCAAACCATCATCATGGAATCTCTACCCTTTTTTCGGAGTGTTGTCAATGCATTTTTATATTTGCAGTATATACTAGTTTAGTCTGCTGTAGCACTTTACATGGGTGGAATTAAAAAAATCTGTATAACAATACTGTGGCCCATTTGAGAAAAAAAGTATTTCTTTTGGTTCTTCAACATTTCTAGCATCAAACGTTCAGGATAATGGATTTGTAAAAAAAACAAATGCCAATGACTTTAATGTCTCAACTAATGTTGTTTGGTTAACATGTACGAATGTTAACGCGAAAGGTTAAATATGTGTAAAGTTCACATTCATTCGTTGATTCTGAGGTAATAAAACGCGTATAACCATCAGTTGTGATCCAAATTGTTTTCTTTTAAGTCAGGAGCAGGTAGGCCTATTGGTGTTGGTCGAACTTCCGTTTTCACAGGTTCTTTGTATTTTGTGGAATTTTGGGCCGAAATGAATTGTGTGTGTTATCTTAAAGATACTGTCTTTGGGTATTATGGGTAGCAATACATAGTAATCTTATAGGGGAAGTTTGTTTTTGTTTTCCTTTATGGACTTCAAACTCAGATATTGGAGATTCCGATATTTGTGAAGCATAGGTGTCTCAGTCTGCTATGCTACGACTACATCTGTGTCGCCTGCCATTCCTCGCGCAGAAAGTTGCGTTGATATGATTGGAGGCAAGGATTTGTATTTCAGTGTAATGCATTTCTGTGAAAGCGTGCAGTTATGATGCAATCGCGTACAGTCATGGTGTAATCTCGTGCAATCATGATTGCAGTCATAGTGTTATCGCGAGCAGTCATGGTGTTATCTCGTGCAATCATGATGTTATCGCGTGCAGTCATAGTGTTATCGCGTGCAGTCATGGTTTAACAAGGTCGTGTGCTTGGTGTGATGCAACACAGAACAGCAGACTATCTCACGAGAGGAAGAGAGAGAAAAGACACAAACACTGTACCACTTTCCGCCTTATCTAAATAAAGCAAGTAACTACAAACCTGTCACGACATACTTCCGAAGATGATAATATGAAGTGTAGAAACATTGAGTGATATGAACCTTTCTGTGTTCGGAAAGTACACAAAAATCATCCGTGGAACTACGGGCTTTTGGAGACCATCTTGATCAACCGTAGCCTTCTTCATATGAGAATCATTGGGAGTTTATTAAGTTAAATACCGTATTGATTCACGAAACACTCTGCTGATTCACAAAACCATAATCAAGATTAAGTTTGGGTCAAATAAATATTTTAGAGACATTAACACTTTCGTCTATTCATATTTATATAATCATTTTTTAAATTCATTTATATTATAAATTTTTGTCTTATTACCTGTTAGTGTAGACTTATATGAACCTTACTATGTAATATAAATATTTGTAGTAGAATAGCTCGAAAGAATTTGGTACGGACTTTGGTACACTGTTGTGGATTCGATAACTGGCCCTGTTCAATTTCAAGTTAATTTAAATTTACTTTCAATGGTTATTTCGTAAATAAAAATGCCACAACTTGAACAATCAAGGCATGTTTCTGCTCGCTGCTTACAGACCGGCAGAACCTCCTTCAGATGGTAAATTACTTCAATGAGGGTACATGAACTAAGCCCTGAGGCTGCCACACAAAAATGTAGTAGGCCTTAGCTTCATTATTAATACGGATCACCATCGTTCATTCGTCGTTACGAATATATTTTTTATTTTGTTTAGCAGGATTAGGGCGTCGTAGTTATGTTAAAACGTCATTTGGTTGATTGAGACTGATTGATTGGTTACGGCCGCACCCAAAGGTATTCCACTTACACGAGGACGGTGCACTCCAATTGTAATAGCCACACCTTTGCAACCATAATTGTAAAACGTTTTATTGTTGGAAAATTAATGTTGCTGCAATGCTAAATAACAGACAGCATGGTGATGTTTGGGACATAGTGACATTAGCCATAGGGCGGTCTTCCTTTTAAAAGCAACGGGTTGACGTCAATGATGGCAAACCAGACAACGTTACATGATGATTGCTGGTATTTGATTTACTGTTATTTGAATTAACACTGGCACACTAGGTTCAACACGCAGACAGACGAAGCACGTATACGTGCTCCACACATGTAGAAGTCGCCAGGCAACATCACACCGAAGCGTCACGAGCCATTGGTCTTTGCATATCATTAATTTCCGTATCAAGAAGATTAAAGCGACACGTTTGTATTTGACACAGGTTTCCGAATAATATTTATAGCTGATTGATTGGTTGATTGATTGAATAGTTGATTGAGGTTACTGTCTTGTTCAAGGGTATTTCACTTGCATGTTGGTACTACAGCAGAAAATAGTCACCTTGACATAATCACAAAGCGTAGAGTTTGTTTTACTCTGATCTGGGATTACAATATACACGCATATTGTAATCCCAGCTCTGATCAAAAATTCATTTTCCTTCAATGCTTAGTAAAGACAGTATAACAAGACTTGGGACATATAGTCCTTACTATATGTGGTGGGGCAAATTATTCAAAAGTGAGGTTAGGCTTAGCTTCATACAACATCAATATCCAGAATATTTTATTTAACCATTAACAAATTTTAAGTATTTTTGTTTCACCAACTATATTTAAATCCAGTTTTATCCCACTTTTATAATTAGCCATTGTGTATTTAATCTATGGGATACTAATATAAGGTAAATGAAACCCAAGATAAAAAGCCCGGCCAGTTCAGATTTAAACGCTTTGTAAAACCAATATTTCAAATTGTGTAGGTCCATGTTTTAACTTAAACGAAGTCATTTTCAGGTGAAAGATTTAGACACCATGGTTCTATCTCCACTTTTCAAAACCCCAACTTTGCAATCACAAAAATAGATGAGAGTATTGGTGTAATTGAAAAATGTTAATCTGGACGGGCATATTTGAGTAAACATTGGTGACTCGGGAAATAAACCTGTATTGCGAAATTTCAATGCCAACGAACTTGTCATGTTTCAGTTTCTTCCTTATTTACTCTCACCTGGCTAAAGCTGTGATTAGTGTCCGCAGGTAATTAGCAAAGCATGAACTATCACATGGTCTAAAACACACGGGCAATTCGGTGTTGAACTCTGGATAAAAGTCAGTTTATAACATTGTCGGACAACAAAAGACTACTATTGGTAAGTAGGCAACACATCCATGTACAAAAGTTCTTTCCATATAAGCATACATTCAGTCAGATTTCAGTATAAAATTGACCGCTAACATATAAAGACAAGCTCGGAAAAAAATTAGTCCTACTTCTTTTTACGTTGTTGCTATAAAAAATTTTTTTTTTTATCACCCAGCATCACCAGGGTTAAGATAGATTTCTTTTTCAATTCGTCACTCACATTATTTGTAAATTTACTCGAAAGTTCGTTCTGTTGCCTAACCGAAAGAAAAGTCTATGTATATAGTACAAATAGTCCCGCTAATTAGAGATTCGAGTTGGAATTCCGGTGGAGACAAGCACAATTTTCTTTCTCTACATGTTCTAGTCTTTGCAGAAGCTAACCAACAAATTGTTTAAGCTTACTAATAAAGCAAGCTATATTTAGAAGAGTATCTTCAAATTTCGATCAGCCGGTTTGTTAGAATGTGGTCCTTTTCGTTTGCAGTGATATGGAGTTTAAGCTTATCCTGAGGCTACTGGCCTTGTGCTTGGGTGTTACCCTGATCTCAGCTCAGGGCTGGGCACCCACCCAGAGGACCCCAGAAGAAGGTATCCTGTTAGGCAATGAGAACAATTTCGGTGCTCGGGATGCTGTCATTGTAACAGATCAACTGGTCAGGGAGTCAGGCTCGGTAGCTCAGTCAGCGCTTTCTGACAAACAGGCTCAGGATCGCTATTTCTTCGAGCTGGGTAAGTTCTTTATTCTCTTTGCTTATCATTTCGATACAATTGACAATTCCCCATAAACAGTGGTAAATGATAAGTGATTTCGTAGAATAAAGAATGCGAATCACACATTTATAATTGGAATAATACAATGTACTAAACTTGAACTGTATTGTTTTAAATAAATCTGTCATATATTATTTTATATATGTATACATTTCCAAGAATTAAAGACACTGGCACATGAATGTTGATTTATAAAAAAAACCCCTGAAGAATCATCTCATATTCTAGATAAACTCGCAGAGACAAGTTTCTAATTACATCTTAATCTCGAGTTGTTATGGGTATAACCTACAGACATCTCGAGGGAAGGAATGGCCACGTATAGAAAGTATGTGATAAATATGTATAGCAAACAATATATCTGGTATGAATTAAGAATAAATCAACCTGCAAACTGGTATTTTGATATTATATTATATATTTTTCTTATTGTAGAGAAAGAAAATTTGCATACAATATATATATATATTTAAAATATATACCTATTCTTCAGTTTTCAATGCAAGTAAATCTCTGCCATTTTTCAAAAGGTGTGGACGGTATACGCCAGGGAAGCGCCACCAGTCTTCATGCTAACTTCATTGCCACCAAGCAGGAATCGATAGCAGTGGGAGAATCTGGAGTAGTCTTTACAACAGCCACGAAAAACGTGGCAAATAGGTATTTTGTTAGCTTTTTGACCGTGTTGTCCAACTCTGTAAGAAAACCTTCATGCTTTAACGGTATCTGGATATGCACCTATTATACTACTTAAGAACCTATCGCTGAAATTACTTTTTCTATAAGTATACCGTCTGAAAGGTGGCACTGAAGCAAAAAACTTCCCTTTTCCGATTAAATATATTTTTTTCGGATTTGTGGAGAACATTAATAACATGTTATAAAATAAGATAAAATGACAATGTTCTTATTTTAAATGACTATTATTAACGAAAACTAACGGTTTTCTTCTACATGTGCAGTGAAGATGGCACTTCGGTAAGCTTTGACCGGAAATTCAGTTTATAGAAATAATCTTCCGCTAGAGCATATATGGTGTGGCGGGAATCACCGTACTGATCTGTAAATTAATCCAATGTAACCTGTCACCCATTCGCTTTTGTTTTTTCTTGTTTTTTTTTCTGTTTGTATATATGGACTTTTATCTGAAATAAAGGTTTATTATTATTATTATATTTCTACGTGAGGTGATCAAATTACGCGTTATCAATACAAACTTTTAATAGGACACCATAATAGAGAAATCATAACAAATCTAAAAATGTCATAAAGTTGAGACTGATTTATCAGGGGGAATCTTAGTAATAGTATTGTGCTATGATTTGAGAAAGGTATGCCATTACGTCAATAGATCAAACCAGTATTTACACAGTGTGTAAAACTCGTAACACAATATTATTTGTACCTCTTAACACTTCCGGTTCCGGAAAACACAGTTGGAACCCCGGTCAAGCCACTTTGTTTCTTTCCTGGTTGATTGGACAATCTTGATTCAACACTGATATTTTCTGAAGCTATCATATCTTAAAATTTAAATTCATATAACTGTTCTGATGGGTACAATCTCTAGTTCAATTTGATGAACGTAAACATGTTATATATTCCAGGGTTTCTCTGAATCCGATCCAGTCTCGATCATTGCCTACAATCAGTCAGAATTTCCCGAAGCCTCAGCTGAGATGTCCGTATCAAACTCCTCGCTGTGATTGGAGTTACCCATATCGTACAGCTGATGGATCCTGTAATAATCTAAGGAATCCACTCTGGGGAAAAGCCGTCACACCCATGCAGAGATTTCTAGCTCCCAGATACCAAGATGGTACGAAAGTATTAGGAGTCATTAATTGTCAATCCATCTATTGAAGTATTTAATTCGTGGTGCTATTATGTGGGCACAATATTAGTTTACAATCGTTAAATTATATTTATATTTTCTTCCATTAAATACCGTAACCGATTAAGTGTAAACATCATCAGTTAAGTGCATCGGTGTGTACTTCCAATATTTCTCACACCGTTCGATAACGTTTAGAAACTTGTTATTTACTTATAAGATTGATAACTGTTCCTTCCGGGATAGCCCAGTTTCCATCATAGCCTTGCTGTCATGTGATGAAATAGCCTTTAGTACGGCGTCAAGAAGCAAGGAAACCACACTGACGACATCTGTATTGGTCTGGATGTTAATCTAGGTGTATCAGCTCCTCGTGAACTGAGTCTTTTCGGATCCACCTTGACGAGTACGAGGAGAATAAGTTCTACGGTCCATGCCTCCAACCCACGCAATGGAGAGAACAACAGATACAGCCACATGTTAATGCAATGGGGACAATTTGCCGACCATGATATCACTAGTACACCGTTTGAAAAAGGTACTTACGATTTTGACCAATTCAAATTTAACTCTAAAATTAAAAATCAAGTTCATTGCAGTAAGAACTCTTAATTCACGGAGTTATTTTTGTTTTCATTAAAACTGATATCAGCATGATATGGATAGACCAAGTTACATATTCCGATAGGTAAGACTTTAAAAATAACTTGCAGGGCAAAATAAAAATTTTAACACAAACGATATTCCCTGAAGTACTTTTCTCGATATATTTCCAGGTTTCCGAGGTTCCGACATTATCTGCTGTGAACATCTTCTACCAGCGAATATCAGACGAAGGTTGACCGTTGACCTCAGACAAAGGTTCATATATCAGGCACAAGTTTCAAACAGTTATTATACTGTTATTTTACAAAATACAAATGCCAAAGACAAAATATGCCCTCGATGCATATACATTTATATGGATGGATTTTATGTTTTGCGTGACAAAGCTTTCTAATAACATTGGCTATAGGCGTCCAAGTAAACTTTTTTCATAAGTTCCCATTTGTTACAATGTTATAATAGACTCTGGTCCAACTCTGGTGTAACTGACGACGTCACAGACAGCACAATGCATTGAATGTCTAATTAAGTTAAACAAACAGTGAAGTAATGGATGTTGTATTTGTTTTGTAGGAGCGCGTGTTTTCCTATCCCTGTGCCTCCTGATGACAGACATTTCAATGAGACATGTATGAACTTTGTCAGGTCAATTCAAGCACCAAACTCCGCATGTAACTTCGGTGAGTAACAATACATCAATGCTGGAGATTAAAACTTAGTTTTCAGTCCTGGAAGCACTGAGGACCAGGGAAGACGGACAGGCGATCTAAGCTTACATTTGCAATGGAATTTGGAGTTCCAAATGTTTAACATCGGTTTTAAATAACGGATTTAAAGAAAATTTATGATTGGTTTGTGGTGAAAACGTGTCTAATCAAACGCACACTGATATAAAAGGGACAAATGACTCTGACAACTATAGGCATTGGCCCAATCAACTAGCTTTACACCAATTTTTAGAATATACGAATTTAAACAGTGACAACGTGCAAAACATTAAAAAAAAAAATAGCATTCACCCGAAAAACTGCTACTTTAGCGAAAATAACACAACAGTTAAATAACGCATTTCTGAAAAAAAAAATCCTATATAGAAATGTTAATTATGTTTTATCATTAGCTATTATTACCTTAGAATTCCTCTTGTTTCTAAGTTGACGTGGAATTTCCTAGAAATTCATTGAACAAGTTTTTATTTTAAAATTTCTTGAAATTTTCTTAATTTTCTTGAAATTTAGGTTTCAGTTTAAGGTATCGCTATCAAGCTGATATTGACACACATATAAATCGAAGAGTCAATTAAAGTTTGTAACAAGTTTGAATTCATTTGGTCTTGTGATTATTGAATAATATTCCATGTTGGACATAAAACAGATGATATGTATTCTTGTAGGTTATCGCGAACAGTTGAATCAGATCACAGCTTATATGGACGCTTCCCAAGTCTATGGCTCAAGCATTGATGAGCAGTGGAAAGTCAGATCAGGATGGAAAGGTAGTCACACGTTTAAACTGCTAAAGTTAGGATTTCTGTTAAGTTGGCCTATTTAAAAAAAATGAAGTGCCGTAAAAATATGAAGTAACAAAATCTCAACCTGATTCATTCTATCACAAACATCTGTACATTTAAAGAAAGAAATGTCTTTGATATCGTCATTTGTAAAATTTTGGACAAGATGAGTTGGATTTTATCTTAACTTTTTTTTCTGTAAACTTGTGAGGATGTTTTGATTGCAGGTCACCTGCAAACTTCCGGCAATCAGTTGCTTCCAAGAAACGACGAAACAGGGTGTATACGGAAAACTCGCCAAGAATACTGTTTTCGGGCAGGTAAACATCACATCTTTGATAACAAATATAGGGAGGAAGTGTTCGTTTTGCACCTGGAACGTATATGTGACCGGACACCATTAAATTAGTTGCATGTCGCACATATAGATTTTGAGCTCCACGCCTCCAAAGGTTAAGTGGCGTGAAAATTCTGAAACAGATTTTATTGTATAAAACCCTTCATTTATTATTCATCTACAGAGTAATTCCGATCATAAAGCGGGTTAATTTAAAATATTTTGTAAATTCCGAAATCTCAAATCAGTTGAAACATATTTTTTTCCTTATCAAAATGGGGAAATATCTTTTTGGATATAACTTGTAGTTCTTTTATCTTGTAACCAGCAACAACCCTTGATTATTGTTTGCATCATTATAGGACATTGGTTGCTATAGACTTCATAACCACAACTTCTAAGCTGATTTTCTAAAAAAAAATAATATATATTTCTAGGAGCAAAAGTATCTGTACTAAAAGTAAAATAATTCCGTCATCTGTTGAGATAATTAAACAATTTTGGTATCATTTTAAAGCTTAAACATTCGTCTTTCCAACGGTGTATGAAACTCAATTCTTCAATTTTGCTACATGTGACTCATTTCGTGGTGTCGGGTCACATATAGGTTTTGAAAAACAATGCTCTGACCTATGCATAAAAGTTACAAAGCAGGAGGGACCAATTTTGTTTTACTGGGCTAGTTGAATATAAACCGGAACACGTAATTCCTGGACATACCGTAGGGAAAATCTGACTCGAAAATGCACGTGTTTTTCAAATAGGTATATAAGAAAGAGATCAATTTGTAGTTAATTTAAAACGACTATAATATTTTCAGGTGACGCACGGGTCAACGAACAAATGGCACTGGCTAGCATGCACACTATGTTTGTCAGAGAACACAACAAGATAGCTCTGGAACTATCTAAATTAAATCCCGGCTGGAACGACGAGAAACTTTTCCAAGAAACAAGGAAGATCATTGGTGCCATCATGCAGCATATCACCTACTCAGAATGGTTACCGATAATACTCAATAATCAGTACATGAATGGACTTCAATTAACTACAAGAGAATCGGGATTTTCTGATACATACAACCAAGGCATTGACGCCAGTATCAGAAACGCTTTTGCAACAGCTGCGTTCCGCTTTGGTCACACACTTGTCCGGGACATTTTCCACCGAGTTAACAAAAACGGTAAAAATATGGGCAATAAGAATGACGTGCCACTAAAAGACATGTTTGCTCGTCCCAATGCTCTGTTCAACCCTCCTAACACTGGTGTAGATAATGTGGTAAGAGGATTGTTGTCGGATCCCATACAGAATCCAGACAGGTACATTAGTCAACAACTAACAAACCATCTGTTCGAGGATACAGTAGGACATAGCCTGGATCTAGCAGCTCTGAACATACAGCGAGGACGAGATCACGGTATACCACCTTATAACGTTTGGAGAGTTTGGTGCGGTCTGCCCAGAGCGATGACATTCAGCACTGGAAACCGTGGACTAACAGATCACACCAATGATGCAGCAAGTAAACTCCAACGAGTCTACGCGTAAGTGATGTTTGAGAGTCATTATGATTTTAAAGCATATGCACACGAACAGCCGATTAACTTGAGTATTAAATGAATAATGTTTCTTATCGCAAGTTCAAAAGATGTTGGATATAAAATATGTAAAAGGTAATTGATGCTTTTTGTGTGTATATTTCACAGAAACCCGGACGATATTGACCTATTTTCTGGCGGTGTTTCTGAAAAACCCATTAACGGTGGTTTGGTAGGTCGGACATTTGCTTGTATAATATCCCGTCAGTTCAAACTGCTGATGGGTGGAGATCGATTCTGGTATGAAAGAGGGGACCAGAGAACTGGATTCACTTCAGGTATTCAATATATATTCTGTAAAGTAAGAGTCTAACAAGTATTATTGTACACCTTATGGTCGTTAAATGATCGATTGTACACTTTCATATGGAATCGGAAGAAATCCATGTTTATTATGAAATAAACATGGGTATTTTTAAACAATACAATGCATCCGCATCTTTTTGCCTATCAACTTTTAAAAACAAAAGAAAATGTTTTTAAGGTAAGGATGTAAATAAAACGATTCAAAACGAATATATTAAGAAAATGTTAAATTGTTTTTGAAATAGACTACAAACTAATCCTCTTGTCTTGACTTAATGAGAACAATATTTTCTGAGAAACACAACTAATTCTAGTCACAAGTTATGTGACAAATGGTTTATAAAATTATCCTGAGCACCGTCTAGTGCGCACGCTTATGCAAGTGCATGTGTACTTGTATTTACATCTGCACCATCTCTGTTTGTTTATTTGATAATTCAGACATAATGACATTGACGCCTTCGAAAGTCGTTTAGTTTATGACTATCTCAGATCTATACATACATTCCTCCAATACCATACGGGGAAAATGTTTTAGGGCCGATTGTAATCCGATTGTGCTAATATTGGAGAAAACTTGTAAAAAAAATAAACATCAAGGCAGAGTTTTCCGGTGATCATCTCATTTACTAAATCTATGTTGGCCTTCGTATTATTTTTCCTTTTTTCTTTCGAAAATGAACTTTTGATTGAATAATTAATTACCTTTTCTGTGAGTATATATGTTTCTGAAAATTAATCTCACTGCCACAGGGATGTCGATTTATGAAAATGGTTGAATCATCTCTTAATTTGGATAAACTTTAAGAGACACGGTTCTAAAAAGATATTACTATCGAGTTGTACATGAAATGTGTATGTGTGTATGCGCGTGTTGATCGGTGAACATATATATTTATTTTGTAATGTATTATAATGTAACTATTTTGTTCTTGTCACAGATCAACTGACAGAGATCCGGAGAATGACGCTGTCTAAAATTGTGTGTAGAAATACTGGCGTGTCTAAAATACAACCCAGCGCATTCTTACAAAAATCAAGATCGTAAGTAAACGTTTATTTTTGTTTCATAATTCTTCTTATGTTTTATCGTTTACACGTACTGAATATAACTTTTTACTTATAAAACAAGAAACAAAAAATTAACCTGTTGAGACGTTCTGCAAAGCTCACAAATTGGCACGTCCAAAATAGAACCAAAAGCATTATTATCCTAATGTAATATTTGTTTTACCCATGTTTACATCTAAAGGATTCTAAATTTCTAGAAGATTTTTGTAACTGACCTTTGTTGTATTTTATTTTTGATAACACAGGAATAAACATAGGAAATGTAACACTTATCATTACATGGATTTGAGTAAATGGTCTAACTGTAACCCTGGAGGATGGAGTAACTGGGGGTCATGGAGTTCATGCAGAAATAATCAACAGTGGCGATATCGGGATTGTAACAATCCACCCCCTAGCGCAGGATGTAGTTGTTCTGGTCAAAATGTAGCAGCGCGTTCTTGCCAACAATCTTGTAATTATAACTGGTTTACTGGCAGATGTGATTAGCTACTTGCCGATATTTGTCCATAATGGCAGACTACCATCTATCTAACGTCAGACTGTGCCATAACATCACGAGCTAATGTTTCATTCGGCTGTGCTCTAAATCTTTGCTTATAAATGTTATTGACAACGTACTTAGAACAAAAGTACGGCAGGTTCCATCTTATCGGCCAGTACAGTCAGATAGGCACCATGATGTGATTGTGTTGTATACTTTTAGAAGTACAGCTTGAGAGCACAACTACAGTTAAACCTGATCTCAAACCTGTAACAAACATCCAATAACATCATGGTACCTCTTTGGCAGAAAAGGCCTGCAACAATTTTATCCGTATCTCAGTGTGTTTTCCAAAATATAGTCGGAAGAATAGATAAAGAACACAACTTAAGGAAATATGATCTACCAATGGATAGTTTCAAAAGGTTTAATTTTCTAAATCGACTTGAAATGGGATACATTGCCGAATGAACGAAGCACTTAACGCTCGGTTATCTTTAAGTGTGGCAATGAGCGAGTGACCTAGTTTGGCATTCTCTGATTATATGTATATTTTGAATAAATGAAATGAGAAAAATTTGCTTGCCTCCACCGGGATTCGAACCCGGACCTTTGTTTATTTATAAATCAAAATGTTTTTTTTCTGCAATAACAATATATATCCTTCTCAAGTCTCACATAGGTTCAGTTTTCTTTTATGGGTTATAAGTCATCCTGAGCAAACTCAAAGGTGCATAAAATACGCACCCCTGAAATACATTTTAATAATGAAGCCGTATCTAGATTTCATCGTGATGTACTTTAACGAAAAAGAATTACATAGATCGTCAACTCCAAATCGGTGACTGTGGATATTGTCAGATCCAATGACCTGTATATACTAAAATGTGTATCGAGGGTTGATTCTATTGGCTCATTTGTGCAAAAACTGACGCCATCTTGGTAAAGTAATACCACAATTACCAATGTACACCAGTACGAGGATATATACTTAACCCTTCTTTAAATTAATAACAATACATGGTTTCATAAAATTGTGTAAATGCACTTGGAAATATTATATTTGGGCCCTCAGGTAAATGCTGTTAATCACAATATTGAATAGGCAATAGACAGTACTCATTCGGTACTGGGTGGATCCACAGAGAGATACGTATCAACAAGTATTTGACCGATGCTGGAGAAATAGTTGTAGAATTGGTTCGAGTAACATTTGACGATTTACTTGTTGATAAGGTTTAAATTGACTTCCATAACTTTTTCGGATAGGATCGGTTTTCTTCAGTATGGCTGCGAAAATACTCCGACTTAGTTCGTCTGGTTAGGTCAACAACAAAATTCCTATGTTTCTTGTATCATAGAATGTTTCGAAAACTGACCAAGGAGGACAAAACGGCTAAAAAGTCTGATTGAACAATTTTTTGTAACAAGGATATGTCACTGTAGTATGGCGGTTATCTTTACAAATACCACCCCTTAATTTCTTAGGCGGTCGGCAATTCGCGCCGGATATTATTCGTTATTGGTAATTCGAATCACGAATAACGACAACAAAAAACGGGATTCGTTATTCGAATCACGACAAAAAACCACAGGATTCGTTCTTTGAATAACGACACAAAAAATAGGATTCTTTATTTGAATAACGACAAAAAAACAGGATTCGTTATTTGAATCACGACAAAAAAAACCAGGATTCGTTATTTGAATAACGACAAAAAACAGGATTCATTATTCAACTCATAAAGGTTGATGGTCTATTGAAAATGTCTGCCGGGAAAGAGTGCCTTCCCGCCCCTTGTGGTATAGCCACTAACCCACAAAAGGCGGGATTCGTCATTGGCCTCACAAAGATTGATGGTGCGTCTCAAAAACATTTTAGTTTCTTTATTGGGGTTTGACGTTGTAATTATCGGTGTTATTTCACTTACATGACGACGGAGTGTTCACTTCACACTGTTCTATGATTAAATACGGTGGACAATCGGGAGGAAACCGCGTAAACCATGACGCTGACCCATTCTTCGAATCACAAATAACGACAAAAAAACGGGATTCGTTATTTGAATCAATAGTAGCGACATAGCAGCCAAGTAG
>JAQQZZ010090839.1:0-17757 GCA_030265115.1 Mopalia vespertina
CTAGTTATCAAACAGATAACGAAACAGAGGTAACTCGCATGGATTTACTTTCATCATATGACTGAGTTATCCACGTGCTTATTGTTTACGTCTGAAGGCTATTCTTGTGTTGATATGATGACGTAATTGGAGCTACATAATTGTTAAAATAATTACAGCTAACGAAATTTGATTTATTTGCAACAAGTCATACACAAAACGGAACAGTGTTCTGTTTAAATGTGATCTTACCCGAGAAACGGGCTTATTTGATGTGTTGTTTTTTACACAAATTCGCGAAGTATTTTGGTTGATTTCCACGCATGCGCACAACACATCCGGCGGTTAACCTTACACGTTTCCGTATCAACATTTGACAATGACATAATGCTCTCCGTGTAAGTTCTGGGTTAATTTAATCAGCTTTTAAGAATTTTTACGAAATAGTCCTTCACGAAAAGAGAATACTTATATATTTGAAAGAAAGAAGTATTGTTTCTTGACGTATATCTGCTACCTCTAGCTTTACGTTTAGTGCTTTACCTAATGGCGTATTAAGTAGCCGAGGCAGAGGAGTATTGGCCATTCTTGGCGGCTCCCATCGGTCTGATGAACAAGTATTCAAATCTTGTTTACTTCTATCAATCTAGATTTCAGTGGAATAAATAGTGAGCGTCGATATGTTTGGCTAACAAAGTTTAATATAAGCAATATAAATAGAGTAGACTGCATTTGAATGAAGTCTGAATATGGAAATCCAATGAATTCAAACAATATTGAGCGGAGTGTTTGCAGGGTCCCGTTGCCCTACTGCTGAATAATAACAATAAACTGATCTGGCTGCGATATATTTGTATTGCTTTCTGTGATCGGCCTGTCCTGTCCTCGTTTGTTGCAAGATGTGCCAATGGTGGTTTCCGTCCTACATTGGGCTGACACAGCGTCATATGAGTGAAATAATCTTAAGTTTGACGTTAAACTCCGATCAAATAAACAAACGAAGCTATGGACACTAGGAATGTGTTTTCCTGTACATCTGGAATTACCCTTAATCACGACGTAAAACACCTATCAATCAATCTATGATTGACAGTCACGCAGCTGTGTACTTCTTTTCCGTTCACTGGTCGCTCAACCTCTGCATTAAACTAACCTCTCTGCACTTTGACAGCATAGCTCTAATATTTCCGCGTGCTGCATCGGTAGTGTACTAAAACATGACCAATCAGCAAACGAAAGAGACATGAACACAGCCCCTACAATTAAAATACGTATCAACAATTTATCCTCAATATGCATGTCAAGGAATTTACAGGAAACCAGCTTTAAGTGCATCCGTTTCATTACTTGTCGTTTATTGAAAGCGATCTAATAATCAAAGGAATAAAATATCTGCATATGAACATGCAACCAATTACTTTGGAACGGACCGGTGAGCGTATCTCGTTGAATCAAAGCAGATATCTAGAACGCCTGGGGCAATACCCTTGGCATGAGGTATTGCTTGCTAAACCAGGAATTGCGAGGATTGGATAAAGTAGGGTCACCTGTAATGTATGCTTTTGTGTGTGTGTGTGGGTTTGTTTGATTGGGGTTTATGGCCGCACTTAAGTTCATTTCACCCGTATGACGGCGTGTCAGCCCAGTGAGCGAAAAATACTACCCTCGCCACCACTGACCAAAGCACAAAACTGCAGAAAACACAAGCATACATACATAATTTAATTAGTGGCGGCTCCATTAAGCTAAGAACATGATTTGATTATATAAGTCTAGTCTCAATCGTATATATACAGTCACTTGTCATCCGTTGGCGGTTGTTATGGGGAGATTTCAGTAGAAAAAATGCCAGCTGCATAGAGTTACATGCCATTACGCTCCCTGTAAATACTATAAATACAAATGAGCAAATCTAATTTTAAGGACAAAGTGCAGTTTTTACGTTCAAAAGTAATAAGAACCTAACCTTAAGATGCACTATTGTGTGAGAACGCCTATGCGGATTTACACAACTGGGCTCTCTGTTGTACTTCAGTAATCGTAAAATTAAAACTGCAGTTAATCCTTACCTGTACGCCAAACATGACAACACAATGCTGTTCTTTAAAGTCATACGTTGAAAAATGTATGTTTATGCGAAACATGGCGGAGAATGTAAGTACGGTATGAGTAATAAATATATGACCCACGGTGCACGAGGAAGCCTGTACCCTCTGACCTATGTTTGTAAATACGATTTGAGCACTTTAAGATGCAAGCTTATCCCAGCTTCTAATTATCTTAATTATGTTTCATAACGTCCCCTCCTAAACATACTGTATATTACATTTCATATTTTCTGTTACTTTTGAGTTATAAATTCCGTTATGCCCAGAATCCTGACAATGAATCATTCGTTGACGGATTTGAAATTAATTGAACTTGAGTGATTGCTCTTACTTGCAGAGCAGCAAAGAGCCTACAACACTCAAGTAGCGGCACGTTTATAGATGGATGGATTTTGAAGTGATCGTCCCCGGCTTTTCTTTCTCCAGTTCCGCACAAAATCCCATATAAAGATATCACTGTGAGACAATCTAGCAATTAATTATACCCACTAAAGTGAATTCTTGAAGCACCGCCATGATGCCAATTAGTGGCGACAGTTCTCACTTCCAAGGCAGAAACCAATAAATACAATTAGGCTGATGCGATAGGAAGGAAACGAGTGTTATTAATTGGCTCTACATCAGGCCTACCGCTACCAGGATAAATCTTCTGGTGCTCACGTTTTACAATAAACAACGAACTGTCAAGTGCTTTTGCTGCATATACAGATTTACATTACACATTCTATCTACATAGCCCTCCGGTCAATGGCGGTATGTTTTGGTCGTAGGCATGTCATCCTTACTAGTGCCGTGGGAACATTTCTTTTTTGGAAGAACAATCCCGTTCTCATTTTATAGTTCCAGAACACAGGGTTAAAGCACAGATAAATACATCGATTTAGATTTGAATTCAAATGCTGGAGCTCAGTCCACAAATTGATCTTTGGCAAAACGTAAACACCATGACGACTAGTGTCAAGACCTGTTGTTGCCATGACAGTTACGTTTACGGCTAGCTATTAAATATTGCTTTGTGAAACTGAGTGCTGGCTATTGTTATTAAGACTATAAAAATAGTTTTGTTGTTTATTATGGAAATTGCATTATAGGAAATATATTTAATAAAATATGTTGGTGAATATTGCGTAATGCCATAGAGACATAGACTATTAGAGGAGAAGTAACCCTGATGATGAAAATGTCTGTGTGGCTCCCGTGAGTGCCTGTGTATAGCCAACCGATTCCACTAACTGACCTACGAGTTAAAATACATTCTAGTGCGACCTTCTTCGATTGAGTGTTTCGCGTAACGACCCTTGTATAATTAGTCTTGACTGTTAACACTGGAATAATCTCTACCGTAAGCATCGTCTAGTCGTTCTACCAATGTCCAATCAGTCCCCACACTAGGTCTTCTGGTCCGAGCTTGCACGAAGGATTAAGTCCCTTTTATGGATGTTGACACACCTTTAACAGTGCATATGCAGCTTAACTGAACACAGCAAGAATATAGATTTTCTTTACCAACGCTCCAGCCATGATTCCGATGTCATTGTAGAAAGCGTACAAGTTAATTACAAAGAGGGGAGATAAATGCTACTTTGACACATGTATGAAATGATTGTCGATGTATCTAAATAAACACCTAGTACACGGATTTTACATTATAAATCTGATAATCACATCAGCGTGGGGGTATTTCCGGTAAACTATTACCGTCCAAAGGGCAATCATATTTACAAAGTGCTCTGCGGGTATTAACATCATATTCTTTCGGACACCCCTTCTATTATCATCCTTGCCCAGGTGACAAATCGATAGATAATACCATTAAATTGCTTAATCCTTTAGTAACAGTTACTTGTATTGAGATATGATACGGTCAATAAACCTACTCATAGCTATTGTATTGTTGAAAGTTTTGATACCTACTTTTGTGATAAACTTCATGTAAAAAAAACTCAGATAACAGAGTAAGAGAACCTGTTTCGCTTATCAAGCTGTACAGACAATGACTGACCCTCGAATGCCGTTATAATGGTCTCGGCATGAAAGGTGATGTCATGTCAGAGCGGAGACAGTAGTTTGTGAATAGGTATGACAGAGCATCACGTGAAACTGAAGATATCATTTGTGAATTGGAAGATGTACGGAGGATATGGCCCTTTATCGATCCAATAGCAATTCAAAATGATGTTTAATCGTCTCCACTTTCGTTCTCTTACTGAGAGGGAGAGGTGCAACTTAATATGGCCGTCATTTTGTTAGTTAACATTTTTCACGTCAGTACAAAACGTTTTAAAACCATGCACTCAAAAAAAAATCACGAACAAACTCTAAACTTGAAATGTCCGCCTAAATATGACTGTCATCGAGTCGTTTTACAATATTCGTGTCTAGATCTGTTGCGCAAACGATAACTTCACAAATTCACCTATTACCTTGAAACTTGTCCAGGAGCTTAAAATTGTTAATGCGCTGACTGCGATTACATTTCACCAAGTTTCACAAAACAAAATGGCACAACACAACATTCACACCTGTGTGGATTTTATTTTTTTCCAAATTTCACAAATTTCATTGAGTGCGACATTTAAGCCAGATTAAGCAAGCCTTCAGAGACTTTGGTGTTTGTGCAAACATGAATGTCAAAAGTTGAACACTGGTGATGGTTTTAGAGTTATATCAGTTATTCACTAGAGAGCAATTTAAGCGAATTAACAATGATGTCCACGGAAATGCATTAAATTTTGGACTTACATTCGGGGATTTTGTTTATCAGTTTGCACAGTATCCACTGAGCATAAAGTAATTAAGCGAATTGACAACATAACTTATGGAAATAATGGTTTTAATCACTTGTCTCACAACTAGTTATGGTCATGATGATAGCCTTAATTAATTGGAAACTTAAGCCCTGTCTGGTCTCTCGAGATAACCTTATCTGTTCAGGTTAACTCCACTCAGGAAAACTGGTAAATGCTAGGGATTAATGATAAAGACACATATCGTATATATCTATTGATTACATTGCTTTACATTCCAACTCAAAGTTAGTAATAACTTTCCAATTTCCTCGGTCCCTTTACATCCCATTATTGAGTGGTGGTTGTTTCGCTGATAATATATTATACCTGTTCATCCTGAACAGGCTAAAGATATTCCAAAGAAATCATTGGAGGTCGCATGAAAAGTACAAAGAGGAGCTGGAGTTTAATTACTTGGTGAATCCTTAGTTTAGTTCTAGTTTTGGTTCGAAGAAACCTCAGCTTAACCCAAAATTAAATTTGCCTTTCTGGGCCATCAAGACTGATCAGACAACCGGTGTACTGCAAGTTAAAAGTTAACCACTGTGATTCATCTCTCCGTAGACTTACTTGCATTGCATTTTTCAATTTCAAATATAAGTGTAAAAAAAAGGTAAAAAAATACAACATGTACACAGTCAACAATTATCAATATTTCTATAGTATCTCTATACGCAACTCGCAACTGCAATGTAAATAATTTCTATTGCGCATAGATAACTCGATAAAAATTAATATTTATTTCGGGCAAATTCATATAATTATTGAAATCAAATTATAACCATTTACACAGAATAAAGGGATACTATAATATAAACTATGTGTTAATGACTGATTGCGGATCCTTTCGTTATAAATGTATAACATCAAATACTATGGATGGCTAGGTGCGTCATAAGTCGACACTATATTATGTGACTGACCAGGTGTTTAACCAGCCAATCAAATTGCCTGATTTCAAAGAAAAATATTTTTTAAAATTTACTATTTTACGTTTTCAATTTTTGTCTCGTCAATTTTTATTATCTTACTTGACCTTGGACAAAATGCACGCATCAGCAATTTTTTTCTCGCGTATATTGTTCCAAATGACGTGTCGTTATATCATCTGATGTGTAAGATAAGGTTTTTGTCCTGTAACACAACACACCGGAAACGTTAGATAACAATTT
This sequence comes from Mopalia vespertina, assembly GCA_030265115.1. Lineage (NCBI taxonomy): Eukaryota > Metazoa > Mollusca > Polyplacophora > Chitonida > Mopaliidae > Mopalia > Mopalia vespertina. Next base: position 6,049 of record JAQQZZ010090839.1, read on the forward strand.
TTCATGTATAAAAGAACACAGGAAACGTGATGAAGAGAACCGGAAATATGTCGTTCTTAATCAACATTGGTGGGCCAAGGACGTCCTAAACCGACACTATATTATGTGAACGTTTAAAAATGACTAGGTGTTTAACCACCGAATCAAATCGCCTGATTTCACAAGAAAAATTAATTTTTAAATTTTATCATTCACGTTACAATGTTTGTCTCACGAAAATTTTTGTTATCTTACGTGACCTTGGTCAAAATGCACTCGGCAGAATTTTTTTTCATGTTGTTCCAAATCTTGCAATTTGATTGGCTGGTTAAACTCCTAATCATTTTTAAACAATCGCGTAACATAGTCCCCCATAAAACACACTCGAGTGCCTTAAAGTCGACTAGGCCTCACTTCCTAATTAACAATTGGTTCTCACAATTTACAGTTTATGTCGATTGCATTTGTGGACGCATGCGAGATATGTGACTTTTAAATTTAGACATCTGTTTTGGTTTTTATCTAATGTAATCGTGTCAGAAGTTTTATGTTTGTAAATGTGACATATTTGTGAAAATGGTAATGAAGAATCACACCAAAACGATTTGCTTCGTTATTGTCGAATATGTGGCTGTGAGACATTTACTAGTGCTTAGGCGGATGTTTTTTGTTAAGTGGCGCCGGTTCGTGGAGTGTAGATTGGCACTGTCACCCGGCAGTGTGTCAAAACCCACATAGAACCAGTAATGATGTGTAGTTCGGCATCAGGCCAAACGTTCAAATAAAGGCTTATCTGAAAGTAATTGCTGGCGGAAGCTATATTTGGTGTGAAGAGCCCATGTATTGAACTCCAGTCAAGGTCAAGACTTGATGGCAACATATGTTCTCGACAGACTCAATGAAGATGAAATTTGTAGTGTAAGTGTGGCGGGTCGGCCCGCTTGAAACTACTGCTTGTGAGAATTGTGTTGTTAAATTTACACGTGAAAACGCCTTTTAATGGCGTTACTTAATACGTTTAAAATTACGCGATGTTGATATTTAAACCAATGAGAGACAACGCCATTTAGTAGAGGAATAGCTATGAAAAGTGCGAGAAAAAACTCGACTGACACATGGTTGTCCATTGTCTACATGACGTGATTTTGGCACAATCAATATTTCGGACTTTGGTAAAGTTGAATAATTACCCTGCGGGAACTCAATAGCGAACACTTTATAAGTCGCTAACACTGTCATGCGTGCTACCTAAATAAAAACATTAAACCCGTAAGTACATGTATTGACAGTCAGAAATGTCACTATACAAAATTAAAATTCCCATTATGCTAGGCTGATCTAGGGTGTTGTTTAGCTCACCTATGAATGCATACAAATCAAATCATGAACATAACATGAAGTGCTACAATTAACATGACAAATGCGGTTAAAGCAACAACCAGGACCTCGTGAATTCCTTTGATTATTCTTCTTTATCTAGTTCAGTGTTGACATCTGTCAATGGATCGAAAACAAGTTTGTCATGTTGGAACAAAATTGTATTCATTGGATGTTGTTGATTGGACCATAATCGCCAGTAAACTAAAAGTAATTTATATTCGACCAGTAGCTGAATGTTTAATTAAACACTTAGGATAAAAAAAATACAAGCCAATACCAGTAGGCCGACCTCACTCGTTTATAACAACTCGCAGACAAGAAAGTCTTCATTTTGAGTTAAGTACCCAGAAAAATTCTCTCAGTAGACGCTTACAACAAAAAGAAGTCCATGAATGGGCCGTTTATAAGGTATGGGTATGGAACTTATTAGACACACGGAATCTTACCGTGCTCAAATTGTTGCAGATATTTTATACGGTTGGCTAAATGTGATTGCATTATTTCGGCCAATCGGAAGCAATTATCAATGTTCTGGTTCAGAAAATTGTTGCCAATCTCCCGCTAAAAGGCGCTTCACCAGTCAAAGTCAGCTCTTTTGTTTCAAACCAGAGTTTGCCTCTCATTATACGTGATTAGAATTTACAAATACGGCAGAAACAAACGCATTTAGAAAAGTAGATTCCGTGTACCCATATGTTATTTCGATGAAAAGAGGTACGCTTCATTTTATTTCTCGGCAAATGATGCTAACACTAGACAATGAACCGGAGTTAATTAAACGTCCGGGTTTTATTCGTATCAATTTCGCCGTCTTGACTGGCAGTTCAATTAGGTTACTTTGGGATCGAAATTACATGCACTAAGCTTCCGAGTTCATGGTAGGCGGAAATAAATGATGGCACAGACTGTGAGCAAATTATCACAAAAAACGAGCCTTTGGAAAAATACACTTCTCTTTACGTATCACTTTATGTACAACATGTGTCTAGTTTTGTGTTCTTACCATTTTGCAAGATACTTATCCATTAACTTAAGTAAACCATACCCCCACCAATATAAATTCAAATAACTATGCATTTATAGTAGGTATTGAACTAGTTCAAAATGTATTGACTACTCGGTACTCGCATAAAGATTTAATCTACATTCTTTTTATTTATAACCCCTAATACATATTATTGAATTGGAATATTGAAATGAACTGAATAAGTTTTATTTTATGTAATGTGTATATATATCTTTAGATCGTTGTAAGTGTTAGGAGTCGAACTCACCAATATAAGTATTTTCCTAATGCTTTTTGAGTAAACGTAAACACCTGTTACAGTTTACATAACAAGTGTACAATTGCAAACGCCAAAAGCCAAACTGGAACGGAATTCAAATAAAATATGGTATCATTATTTACCAAATATCATGACAATACAGTAGCCATCGAGATTATATACCACCGATTCGAATTTAGCGCCGTGATCAAGGTTATGTCACTTATTTTAGGGCGATGTAAGGTACCATGGGACAGTTCGTAAAGCTATGTTAAGTTAACGGTCTGTTATACATGACGATATGTTACCATGAGTGTCTATGACGTGACGTCCATTTTTTTGTGACGCATCGTCATCTAACTGCCTGTCAGGTTAAAGGAGATTTAAACAAGTCTACCCACTAAACTACCTCACTAACCCTACCATAACAAGGAATCACAATTCTGTATGTACTGGATTTGCAAGGGTGTATTTAGTCCTAAAATCTGTTGAAGAAATTCTCGCCATGCATAAATGCAAAAATTAGAAATCAATCTCTACATCAATTACATTATTTTGTTAATCAAGTTAATTAAATCCAACTAATTTACTTTAAAATTGTTATAACAACGATGAAGTAGCTTTATCCAATGACTGTTCAGATAGCATATACATGTAATGAAGCTGGCTACTCGAAGCGCTTTAAAATCTAAGGCATATCTCTCATCCAACATTAGAGATTAATTTGATTTTATCGACTAATGATCTTCCGAGTAACTGGCCCCTGAGTTAAAGTGTCTCTTATTCGCGAAATTTATCTGAACAATTGTTTGGAGCTAATCTGGTAATTGGAAAATCTGAATTCATAGAGATCGCTGCTAAATGTAGACATTTTTTCTACAAATCTTCAAAATCGATTCACGACAGCAGTCGCTAAGTCTGAACAAATGTACATTTTTTAAACGATTTGACAGAAACGTGGATAATTGTTTGCACGTGAGTTTTCTTGTCGTGTCAGAAAGTCATCGGAGAAAATTCCGGATACCTTAAGAAACGAGATAGTTTGATATTTTGCAACAATATCGCGGAAGATCAAATTTAAATTCAAAGATATCTTATTCCAACAGTTTGTCAATCTTTTACCAGGTCCACCCACATTTATATATCCGACTTACAATATATAAAAAACAACAATTTATTACAACATTTACGATTTTAAAAATGACCCTTTTAACACACCTCAAAATACATGTGGTAATTTTAGTCCTCGAGAGTATAGCATCGGTTTATCGCACTTCTTTGGTTATTTCATTGATATGACGGCTTGTCGGCCTACTGGGTAGATGAAACCACCCCGACTTCACTAGCAACAAACCCAGACATCTCAAGACGTATAAATACAAAGAGATCACAAACAAATCGACTTCGTTTTATACCTTAGTTCCGAGAAACACAGGAATTCCCCTCCGACGGTCCGAGGATAATTAGTGTCTTGATATTATATATAGAAGTAAGTTCAAACAAATTATCAAAATGCGTTGTTATCTTAAACATCATTTCACTTACATGCCCGCTCTTCCAATGTTACTTCTATGAAAACCACCAAGCTCTCGCAAATCGAACATAAAAATCATATAAAACAAATCTCTTTTCCAGATAATGGCAAGCAAATCGGTTAATCAGAGGATTTACCGCAAACACATTTTTCTTCAAAACTCAGCTAGCTGGTTATTATCAAACAGGGAAATGCGACATAAAAACTCTCTGGTACTAATGGTGTAAAAATCGGTGTCGAATTCTCCATAAATTCCACACAAAATCTGGAAATAAGATTTCTTTATATTTCTTCTCCATATCGATTCACAACAGCCCATGTTATTTTAAGCTGGATGATTGACGCCAGCTTAGAGATCCAAGACTCTATATAAAAAATTGAACAGTTAAGATTTTTAACATCATTTTGGCTCGTAATTACATTTCTGCGTTCAAGCAATAAAGACGCCATATCTCCAGTAATGTCTTTAACAACTGGGTGCCAGTGAAGGGGAGATTAGCTTGTTTGACATAACATGGCAAGTATGCAAAAATAAAGAAGACGTCATTTGCCAACGTAAAGAAGGATTTGAATGGCATTCTAGATCATACAGATGGTTATTGATTAAGAATTTACGCAGTATTGGTGAAAAATGGGCGGAAATCTGGTTAGAAACTGCCAGGTCAGTCGGAAACTAAATGGACAGTAAAAGCGAATACTGGTTGTTTATAAATGTTGCTGTAAATAATGACCATATGCACACATGGCTTAATAATGGGAGCATCTCGTTGTCAGCCGATGTCGCAAAAGCTGACCACTTTCTGGTATTGTTATTGTCCGAATTAGATACCCACAGTTGACACTCCACACTGGAACTTATCAACTCACTCTAAGTTCACTCTACATGTACATGTACATGTTTGAGTGACTTAAGCCTCTAAACAAGTACAATACGTAGTATGACTTAAGGTTCTATTCTTTGCTTTATGTTGTTTCATGGCTGTAAACTTTCATATACTTTAATATATTTTCAGAAATCGTTATTGTACAAATTGATTTTCGTTGGAGTATCGCTCGACTTAAATCAAACACAATATTGATAGCAGGAATTCCACGCCACCCAGACCTTGTTCGGACATGGTATAGAGTACACAGTACCAGTTTATCTTGATAATGCCATCAAATTGTTTTCACAATAATATATATATGAAATGGCCTGTTCTAGGCTGACTGGTTATTGATTATCCAGCACACGAGCCGCTTGTCATGCTCGGATAGTTTGAGCGTGTCCTGTGTGTCGATAGTATGTAGATATTGGTAAAGAGCATATATAGCGGATCTCTTATGAGTGACCCGGAGATATCAAATTTATGAAAAGAGGGTAGTGATTCTCATTTATTCCGAGCTTCGCCGGAGGCTCGGAATAAATGACAATCACTACCCGAATAGTAATATTAGCCAAATATCACATGGCTATATTACACTGAAAATTATTCATTTATTAACCAAAATTACAAATTTTAAATTGGAATTTTAATCTTTATGCTGCAATGTAGAATCAGATTTCAGCATTATTTATTTATTAAACAGATTTTAGAAAAAAGTCGTCTTTTTATATCAAATAGAGCTTGATTTACAGATTGATTGATGGATTGAGAATTTTGACGCGGTATTTTTGCTACGCTGTGGCAAGAAACACCGTCGATTTTTATTTAACCAATCAAATGACCAGATGTTGTTGAACTTTTGTCCTTCAAAATATTGTGTATCAGTTTATTTGTATCAAAAATATTTATATCTGGTTGATAACAGATGATCTGTAAACATTACACTTCGCAACAACAGGTAACTGCCCATGCAAGTTTAGGTCTGAACAGAGACGAAAATGTAGTTTCTCGATTCGGTAAACTGTTTTGTGTCTGCATGACCCAAGTATTAAACATAGTGTGTTGCTGTATCTTCATCAAACTATAGCACTTAGGCCCTATTGGCGATGTGTTATACTAACGAACACTCGCTTATCTTTTTCGCTTATATATTTTGTTGTGTATAGAGTTCATATTCCGTGTATATAAAGGATAAATAAATATGTATATCAATGTAAAAAAACATATTAGTGTGGATACATCCGAATAGCTACAGGGTTGTGGAATCTTGCTTTACTACACATTTCGCGCTACTTCTGATAATCTCTGTTGCCAAGACTTTGTTACACATATATTTCAAATTAATTAGGGAAAGTACTGCATTAAAAGTTTGCTTGAACTTGGAGAGCCTTTTCCTATTAGCTCCACATAATTTGCACCGCTGTATAGTCCAAGGGATTAGTGACAGGCATTATATATGTATACAATTAAATAATTCTTAGACAATAAGGCACAAATGTCACAAGCCGATAACAGGCGTAATTAGAACCCTCGAAGACTGATTGATTGATTAGTGTTTTGCACCGTGTTTAAGGGTATTTCACTTGTATGACGGCGGTGTATTCCAACAATAATCGACACTAGCACAACCAATATGTGAAGTGTTTCCATACTGTTGGCAATCTTCCTCCTGTGCTAAGTAAAGACAGCATTGTTACTTTTCAAAGACACTGCTCTTAGTCAGAGGGCCCGTGGTAAAAGGGATGTGTGGACCCGTAAGGTACTATCTCACGTTAAACCACTCATCCGCGGAGACCAAAGCTTGACATCCGAAAGGCATCGGGTCCTCATCTGTCAGTTTGCGTTATAGCAACATTACAAGTGTAATAGAATAGACAATAAATTACTAAATAGACGGATAATAAAAGAAGTCTACATTGTACAAAGCAAAACCAATACAGCGAGACGAGGATATAATTAAATTAGGTCGTTTCCCTGAGCATTCAGATAATGTGTCCAGTTTTGGGTGTTTGAGTTAACCCCACAGCTAACTCTAGACTTGTACACCGAATTGGCAGGTAATTCTAAACTTTATCGCAAACACTATCAATGAGATCATAGCCTACAGAAACGGTCTCACAGACCTTGTTATTACAGGATTTTACAATGATGGATTACAAATATGTTACACACGCAACAATATATAGAAGACAATGGAAGCAAATGAATAATGATTTCCTGGAGCTGAATGTAACCAAGTTAAAACGCACCAGAAATAAATTAACTGGAATGTGGTCAAACAACGACAACACTGCGCCATATCATAAAGAGTAAACACTTAAGGCTTATATTTAAGTGGATGTGACGACATGAAATTCTAACCAGGACAACCGTCACTGGGCTGGAAATACACAATAGGCTAAAACATTAAGGATAGGAATTTGTATCAATATTAATTGTTCACGGTTATGCCATGTTTGTGAAAATCCGAACTATCAACGGAAAAAGAATAAAAGTTTACCTGGGTTCTGAAGTTTGAAGTATCTGTGATATTTAAATATTCTTGCCATATTCAAAGACATGATAGAAAGTGGCATTAGCTTTAAGGTTTAAGAGAAGTTTTCGGCAGATTCTTTTAAGTTTGTCTAGCGCATCATCTTTTATATTAGCTTAATTGTTAAAAGCGTTAGTTTCATTTTGGTATATTCAAAGAATGGATAAATAGCAACTAATGTATGTTATATGTTAATTAGCAGCCATAGTCCTCAGGTGTATACACTTATCGTCGAGTTATCTTTAGTTATGTAATGGATCAAAGTTTGCTATTTGTAGTAATGCATTGATTTAGGTTCATTAACACCCAATAGGGACTATTATCTAAGTATGGGTGATGTTTATGGCATGCCACTGTTTGACGATCGGGTTGCATTGATTCCAGTATCACTAGTCTCATCGTTGCAACTAGCAGTTTATTGTCTGTATTTGTTTTAAAAACTTGTATGCGATAAAGAAATGTTCCACTGCATATAACAAGGTATTTACCAAATAAACAAACTACAATCACAAGTTCTTTGTGATAAAAGAAACCGAAACTGAAGTTAGCTTATTCTGTGTAGACTTCAGTATGTAACTGACATTAAATGACCGACTACGGTTTGTTGCCTCTAAATACAATGTCAGAGCCAGTTGACAGGCTGGCGTAAAATCTACTCTATTATTTTGCTGAAACTAATTCAGGATTGGTTGATCGAATGGCAAACAAGCAGCCTCATATTGCATTCAACTGCAGTGGAGTTCGGCCTTTAAATAAAGCTGAATATAAGCCTTGTATGCTTAATTTACATTTTAAGTATTTTCAGTTCTTTGTAATAAAAAGGCAAACTGACAAGGCTTTAGACTCCTCAAGGGGGTAAATGTCTACAGAACTATGCCATGCAAAAACACCGCCACCCTGCATCGTATGAGATAAAGAGGAACACAAATTCTGAACTTGCTCTCTCATTCATTGCCTATACTTTCGTTCTCCCCCCACCCCTTCATTTTTTGTTTTGCCATAGTGAGATATTTGATGGTAAATTAATCTCATTCTCATTTTCACACTTATTCAGCAAGATATTCAAATTTGGACAGGGATAAAATAGGTAAGAGAGTTCACTGTAACATACTGAATCAGGGAGCACTTCACTTTTTTGTTCAGTAAAATTAGTGAGCCGAAAACTTGAAATGTTATCCAAGTTCTGTTTGATTAAATACGAATACATAGTAAATTATTAAACCACACTGTCTCTAACTTTCAAACTTATTCAGTGAAGGTTTCAAATTCGGACACGGATTCAATTTGTCAGAGAGTTCACAGTAACAGATATAATCAGGCAGCATTTCTTTGGATAATGGATATTAGTAGGTGCAACCCTTGAATTGTCATTCATGCTATGTTTGGCTTTGACACGAGTTAAAACTCCGCTAATGTGTAATTGAACTACTTCGTAATTCGAAGTAGGGCTCACATCTTCAATTAAGTAGACTTATCGGCTTAATGCAGTTTAAATATCCCCATCAATAAATTCTGAATCCTGTATTAGATGAACATGCTTCAAAAAGTGCAGCCCTTGTGTTAAAATTTTAAGCCTACAATCGAGGTGGAAGAGACAAAAGTGGTGGGTTGGCAACACATACTTGAACCGTATTTCTGTATTTTAAGCAAGGATAATGGGCAACTTCTAGACTCGTTTGGCATACGAAATGTGTCAGAAAGTTCAGGTATATCAAATATAATGGGACAGTACAGATTGAACCCATAATAGCTGATAAATGAAATGTTTTGAAATTACACAATTATGTATACTTTTACTCTGTATCTCTAAATAAGGCTGTATTGTCTGATAGACTATTAGAGATACAGATTTCTGCATCTATGTTTTTTCATATATGATTACAAACAAACTATTAAAATCTACCGGCTGTATTAAGAAATGGGGTGTTACTCAGACCCTCCTATACATAACACTGACGTCAATATCCACGAGTCAACACGTTTATTTGTTCATGATGATGGATGATAAGAACTACAGCTCTACAATTCTTCACGTCGCTGATCTACTTACACATGGGTTTCGGTTTTAAAATACGCCATAACTTGTAGTTAGCATACATCGTTTATCGCATGTCTACAGATGCTGGAAATATCACGGCTTATTTATTACATTACATCTCGTGAGCACAATAATATATATCGCGCGCCTATTTCACACTTTGTCATTGTTTACTGTAATTAATCATGATATCAGCCCAGTCGTAATTATCCGTGGGCATCAACTGGTCAATTCACAATGTTTATTCCTAATTATAATTATTATTAGCCCTGGGCAGCCACAATATCGGTTAGTTTCCGATCGACATCACAGTTAAACTGATCAATCGGTAGCACCGATCGATGGGTCATTATTAAAACCCTCGAAGGTACCATGCAGCAGTACAAAATGACGGCTCTCATAACACTTCATGTGAACAAACTAATCAATTGGCCGCAGAAAGATCATCATGCATAGTAGAAAGCATACAAGAGCTTATATAGGCCTGATATGTAAATCAACTTGATGTTAACAATCGAGGTTTTTGCGTGGATTTATTTAATGGATTGCAGTAGATGTTGCACCCCACGAGTATGCGTAGCCTGGTACTGAACCCCTAGCCCAATTAAGAGGTTCGCCTAGGCAGATGTGATTTATCATATGAGCTAAGTTTATACCCGACAAAAACTGCTGATGGCTTCCGATATTACGGTGTTATTTTGACTAGGCTCCTATTCGGCTTCATTCTACACATCGCGGAATGAAATTCACTCGAATGAACTCGACGTTTAATCCAGGGCACCTAATAATGTTCTATGTACATAAAGTGTAAGACAAATATGTGCTAATCGAAGGTTTTAAATTAAAAAAAAACAAGCTTATGTTTGACATGTGACCGAGAATTCACACATTTCCGATGTCAATTCGCAGTTTGGTGTATTCGATATTAAGTTAATTTACGATAAATACTTTTATGAAGCGGCTTCGCTAAACAAATTATTGAAATAATAACGACAAAAAACTTATACATTTTGGCAATCAAGCTTTCGGAAAATTCTTATTCCATTTTCAAGATATGTGCAGGTAGATTGGAACATCAAGGTATATATACAGTTGATCACACTGTGTTTACAACTTCTATTGTTCTCCAAATGTATATATACCTTGATGTTACAATCTACCTGCACATATCTTGAAAATGGAATAAGAATTTCCCGAAAGCTTGATTGCCAAAATGTATAAGTTTTTTGTCGTTATTATTTCAATAAGTTAATTTATGACAGTGGTATTACAGCTTTTGGCTGGGATATACGGGCAATATAATAACAGTCAAGCACATCGTAGCACACCAGCCACTGAAAACAAACAAAGACAACATAAGATAGTTGCTATACAAGCCGAAGACACCACACCAAACATGGGTGGTGTTATCACGAGAGTACTAGTAGAACCCCGTTCACCCATTTCACGGATTAGTATTTTACGTATCCTATCTATTTCGCTATCACTTGAATATAAGCCACGGTATCACAACGTTTATAGCGGCGCAAAAAACATCAGGCATCGTAAAACTGTGCACTAACAGCGGATTAGACTTATAACGGGTTCCAATATGAAGTCAAATCACAAAAAAGGTCTAGGCTACAGCAATTACTATTAAGTGACATGCAAATACTGACGACAGTTTGTTTCCTCTAAATACAACCCCAAAGCCCGTCGACAGGCTGGCGTAAAAATCTACTTTTTTATTGTGTTTTTGAAAGTTTTTCAGGATTGGTTTATAGAATGGCAAACAAACAGCCTCACATCGCATTTAACTGCAGCTAAGTTCAGCCTTAACAAAAACTGCATATAAGCCTAGTACGCTTAGCTTACATGAACACGGATCTATTTCGTTGGTAAATTCAAGATTAGGTTGAAGCCGACTGACCAATAAATCAAATAGTGTTCGCCTTTCTTGTCTGTATAGACGGATATATCCTATTACAAGGTTTAAAGGATAAAGGACAGTATCAGCAACGTTGGCGGTTTTTACGACCGAATCACTTTCTGGTACATTATACGATAATTGTTTTTTTTTGTGTATATCTGTGGGGGTTCTTGTGGGAGAGGGGGGGGGGGGGGGGGGGGTTGGG
>JAQQZZ010090850.1:0-17755 GCA_030265115.1 Mopalia vespertina
ATGACGGTAACGCGGTGCGGACGGTGTAAAAGAACGATACTGATGTAAACTCATGTTTTGCAATGACTTTGGCGTTGTTGTTGTTGTTTATTTGTTTGAGTGGAGGCTCCATTCTATCGAATGATGTGCGCCAGGACTTTGGCGTCGACAATGAACCAATACGTAAATATTTCAAGCAACAACTACTGCTGGATTCATAAGTGGAAATAACAATAATCCCTCAGATATGCGTAAGCAACATTACAAAGATGGCTGATACACCGTCACGTTATATTGGAACAGCCCAAAGCTGATAACGGCGAGTTTTTTTCTACAGTATTTTCGTGTGTTTTTTTGGGGAAAAAGCTTTCTTAGTTTGAACAGATTCTAGTTCAGAAAATTTTGCAGGTTGAAATACGTCCGGGAATGGAAGCCACATATGTACGACCCTCAGTCAGGCCCCGAATCGCCGGGCCAGCAGTAAATGCCGGCTACCGGCCGAGACCACTCAACCACTGGCTCTTATTCTACACTCGAAAATGTGTGTTAACAAGTAACCAAATATTTATCATACAGTGTCTAGTGAACCGACCCTGCGCCGGCTGTTGGAAGACCACAATGTATCACTCACAATCTCTATACCAGGAGATAACCATACCACCGTGACTTTGTTAATTTGTCAGACATGTAGAGATGGGATTTCCAAATTTAAAAAATTTGGGGTTTTTTTGTTGTTGTTTAATTTGGATTTAACATTATACATCATATATGCTTTTTTACTTATACGATAGTGTGCCAGCAGGAGACCAATAACTTTTTGAATGGCTAACATCTTTTAATATTGGTTAAATTAAGACTCGATCCTCGTCTGGGGTGTACAGACATAGAACTTGCCTAAGTTTTTAAACTTAACATTAAGCGCAAACACGTGTTGTTGTTTTGAGTTGAGTATCACTGCGCTATGAAAGTTGGTTTCCAAAATATGGGAAAGCCGACAAGATGGCTCGGTGATACCATAGAGTTTGAATCTCCGCAGGTAGGTCGCGAATAATGTTTAGAATGAGACGCGACTAAGGCATTAGATACAGTTTGGCACAAATGTATGTTGTTTAAATTGGGTAAGGACGACGTATGCGATACGTTATTGTCCTGGGGCCGGTTGCTCGAAGCTCTATGTGAACTGGGCCATCGCCATTATACAATACAACTAAGCGCATACATCGCTCGTAGGCTGAATTAAAGAAACAAGTAAATGTTTTGTGTTTGCATGCAAAATTTGCGAATTATAGATAACTAACATCACAAATCTGAGTTAGGATTTGAAGATGAACTAGTTGTCTCTCACACACACAGGTGGTATTTATTTATTTTATGTAATAAGTGGACTTAAATCGGTGAAATTTCACCACGGTACACGCTGGGCCGACGAAGTGATACTTTATGAAAATAATCATATTATAGTGTTACTGTTTTGGTCGATGCCTCTTGTAACACGTTTCCGTTCCAAACATTGCTTTACAGTTTCTGGCCCTTATAAACTTACCATAGTTCGACCTGCGATCGGTTACAGCGCGACTCGATTGTCGCAGTCAACAGGTGCACACGATGTAGATCGAATTTTGCCACGATCCTTGGCGACTGGGAGCAGCTGGCTAGACATAATTTCGCATGCCAAGGTCAAAAGAGATTCTCAAATTTTTCGATTTTTCATAATCCTGTAACATGTCCAAACTTTCGGCGCCCATGAATAATGTAACGCCGTAATCTTATTTAAACATTTGATTTTGTCATTTTCATGGCTTCGAGTAGACTGATAGTATCAATTAGCGAGTTCCTGAATTATAGTATTTAAAAATTTTAAACCATTTTATTGTTGGTTTAAAATTGGAGATCGCCTCTGTGGCACAGCGCTTTTGGATCAAATTCGAAATAATCCGTTTATAAGAAAGTTCAGTAACATAGAGAAAAGGACCTGGTTTCAATAGCTTTTTGGAACGGGGCCTTGACCTCTGATCTTAATAGATCCATGGCCTTATTTTAACTACAATACCCATTAGAGCGTTGATGTGAAGTTTTGCAGTGGAGACGCTGATCCAATGTGTTGTACCCGGCTACTACGGACAACTGGCACCAGACAGTACGCTTACCTTCACTAAAGAGCGGTATTCAGCTGCTGTCACTGGTGTCTGTGTTCCGTGGTATTCTCGGATCTTTTGCTCTCATAACTTCGTCTCACAACAGATGTTTTCAAGGACGAGTCGACTTCTCAGAAGGGTTTTTCTGAGTTCCAGGCAAAGTGTTCGTTACAACACTCCTCCCCCTTTTGAAAAGACGAGGGCGAGGACTGAAAAATTGAATCTGCACTCTAAAACATTGTACCTCCACAATCCCTACATTTATCCCCACATATAACATACATTTCCCCCAGCCCCACAAGGACACTTGGGAAGGCACGCCAATAGGGCTGAGGTAAACTAAACGAAACTTCAAGAATTTAATAGCTACTAAATGATAAGACTAAAACTTATTAATGTGGTAGCTGGTACAAACAACGCGCGTTCTGGGTGGTGGCGTCTAACAAGACGCTCATAATTATGTTGCATAACGCTGCAACTTCCCGTGCCACTAACCCCAGCTCCAAGGGAGATCCCAGTAAGAAGTCACCGTTGGGTTCCCCTGACCCGTATTCTAGAAACACTTGGTTTAGGTCTAAAGCTCTTATCAATTTTGGATTACTCAGCTGGGAGGGACCCAGCCCGACGACAACTGAGGGAAAATGTTTTTCCCAACGGGCAAGTGTCTCAACGGTGCACTGGAATGATTGCAGGATAACCTGATGATGCTTGGTGAGAATAGCTGAGGTAACCCCGAAAACAACTCCCAGGGACACCTCATAATCTGCGACTGGGGGATGACAACGGAGAGCTACGGGCAAATCCCTGTCCTTAGCGACACGGAGGCAGCCCGTCAACCACGTAAGCTGGCATTCTTTAGATGGGTAGCCTGGGCGGTCATCTAAACCGATCCCCCCGAGGCCGACGCATCGCGGAAGGCCAGAATACCCAAAGATGCTGTCCTTCCAATGGAGCAAGGAAGCCGCGATATTGGGCGGAGATATAAAAAAAAAGGCCGGACGGCCACTCCAAAGTGGGCGCTGGCAACTCGCAAGAATGCCTCTTGGTGCCAGATAGGGTTGCACTACGGTCAAACAAAAACACATTACGGCAAACCACGGTAGTGACAATGGTGGTACGGTCCTCCAGACCTAAAGCTTCCTGCCATAACTGCTTGATGTGGTCTGCACAGCAGAACTATCGACCATGGTTCCCGAGGGACCATGTCCACTTTGAAGAGTCCCGATGTCTCGCCAGAACGAAACATGGGGACTTTTCGTTTATGGAGCTTGTCCAACAGGCACACTTGGGCGAGACAAACCATGGGAGGTGCGCTGTCTCTATATGCCTGCGCATTCTCTTTACAACTAGGGTACCACAGACAACACAGTGGTGGTCGAGTGGCACGATGCCACCCGGGGGCCCATCTCGCAGGGCGGGTTGCCTGAAGGCCATCTCGGTTTCCGGCGGAACGCCAGAAACCACATTACCGGAGGTACAATCCTACATCGGTTCCGGAGGGTTGGGATCAGAAACAACCGAGGAAGTCGCTTCCTCTCCCTCCCGTTCCACTGAGGGCCATTCCCCATCCTCTAACACCCAGAGGATATCGGCGTTTGGGTGTTCTTCTCGTATGGACATTGCTACAAAATAAGCTAAAAAGAATCAGTGATATTAGATTTACATTAGACCCACAACCCGCAGGTGGTGAACATAATTAATGACGTCGTATTCACAAGTGCATTATAAACACCTCCCCCCCCCCCCCCCCCCGAATGCCCCCGATTATGAATAATCTTTCAAATGCCCGGGGTGCCTACTTACACGCCCAAAACTAGTCACATGGGCCTCGTCAAACAGTTCACGCAACCCCTACTCCTGACGATCCCATATGTTTTTTGTCAGTCTTTCTCTTTGGAAATTGGCTTGTCTTAGGAAGGTGTTCGTCAAGGGGTTCGGAGTGGGACGGGAAATGGGGATTAGGGTGGTTGGGGTCAAGTTCAGGTAGGTCATCATCACCCCCAGAGAGGGCCGAAGGAGACCCTACCTGTTCATTAGTAGAGGCAGTCCCTAAAAGGTCGCTAGGTACCGACGAACAACGGTTGACGGTCCATGATGGAGGGTCCCGGTCGATACAGGGCTTCAACATGTCGTGTTGGAGGACACTCGATTTCACCTGACTCCTCACCCTGTAAAGCACAGAGGATAGCTCTTCGGGCATTACATAGGGGCCAGAGAATTTAGGAAGTAGCTTGCAGCTTTGGCCACTTTTGGATACCATAAACCGACGGCATAAGTTTTTGTATTCAGTCGGAGGTCATAGGTGCGTTTTTGGCGGAGTTGGGAGGTGGCTATTTTTTCCTCTAGCCAGCTTGTGGACCTGTTGTAAGTTGTCTAACAGAGCAGTTACAAACTCCGGTGGGCTACGGTCTGATAAATTAGCCCCTGCAATACCCCAAGTTATGTCAGTGGGCATTTTTATTTCACGGCCAAGCATCAGCATGTTGGGTGTAAAACCCGTATCCCTATTTATCATTGACCGAACAGCCATCCCAATAAGGGAGAGATGGAGGTCCCAATTCAATTGCTTGCCATCCAGGTAACACCTAATAATTTGTAAAAGTAACCGGTTGTACCTTTACACCTGACAATTTGAGCACGGTCGATATGGTGAAGTTATAGTTTTAATGATCCCAAACATCTTACAGAAGGACGCTAAGAGATTCCCCGTAAAATTCGTACCCTGGTCCGTATGTATCTCCAGGGGAACACCAAATCGGCACAGGAAGTTGTTCAGGAAAGCCGCCACAACTGTTTCAGCGACTTGGTCAGTCAATGGAGCAATTTCGACCCATTTCGTAAACTGGTCTACAATCAACAAGATATACTTGTTGCCGGCTTAACTTACCGGAAATGGCCCTAATATATCCATATGGACCCTTTCAAGAGGGTTACCCGTATGATAAACCCCTAGAGGCCCTCGAATTTTTTAGTTGGCCCTTTGTTTTTACTACAAACGGAGCAGGATCTTACAAACCGATCTGAGTCGCTAACCATAACGGGCCAAAGAAAGATTGTTTCAGTTTTTTTTATGGTTTTCGCTTGACCTAGATGTCCGGCAGTTTTGAATCGTGTACCGCTAGAAAGACTTGTCTGAAGTTTTTATGGGACCACAAGCTTGTGTCGTAGAGGACGGTCATTCTCCCAACGATACAAGATTGATTGATTGATTGATTAGAGTTTTACGCCACATTCAGAAGTATTTCAGCTACGCTATGGCGTGAATATTTTGCTATTTATTTATATCAATTTTTAATTTCAGTCAATAACACCCTAGGCCGTAAACATCAAAAAGAGAAATAAATATGAACGGAATAGGACATACAAAAGTTCAAAATTTTAAATATGTCAATATATAACGCAGTTCAAATTTGGATCTAAAAATTGTATATATTGTGTTTAAAATTCTGTCAATTTTATTTATGTACGAGGATTCATAAAAATTTAAATTTGTTGATACACCCCAACGATAAAGGAGGATTCTATTTTCGAGCACCAACTGGGTACGAGTTAGCCATAAATGTTTTGTAATTCTACTACTCAACTGAACGTCCTTAGGATCCACTTTATCAATTAACCAATCAATGAGGGGTGCTAAATCGGAATCACTTCTTTGGGCCTCCCTCACTTTGTCGGCATCTATGGAGCATAACATAAAGGCACTATAATCTTCCGACCCGTCTGGGTCGTGGAAATCTGGGTCCAACTTGCCGCTCCCATCCCCGAGGAGAGACGAGAGTGGCACGCTAGGCCCACCCCCATCCCACAGAATACCCGAGTCCAAGGAGGATATCACGAAACACGATGGCGGCGAACCGGATGCCATGGACATGACGTCATCAACGTTCGGTTCAAACGTCGACCATTGGGCAAGAGTCCGACGTCAGTAGGCGCAGCATCCGCAAGGCAAAACATCTGGGCTACATCCCCCTGTATGTCATCCCCAGAGGACTAGGAGATCCGATATACGGGACAGACCGTCCGCATTGCCGTGTAACTTACCAACCCTATGAATTATCTACATATCGAATTGACTTCTAGCTAGTTGGCTTTCTAAATGTTTAAACCAGTTTAACCACACCAGACTATTATTGTCCATCCGAACCACGAAAGGCTCACGAAGCAGATAATGACGAAATGTCCTAGTGAAAGTCACTACACCAAGAAACTCACGGTGAGTGGTGCAGTATTTTCGCTGAGCAGCAGTCAAAGAGTAGCTGGCGAACGATATGACCTTTTCTATCCCATTTTCTGAGGCGTCCGTATCTAAAAGGATAGGATCACGGGGGGGTCGTGAAAGCCAAAAGAGGGGCCTGTAAGATCGCCTCTTTTAAGGCCAAGAAGGACTGCTCATGTGCTATCATCCACTGGAACGTGCCCTTTGGCCCGAGTAAACCGTACAAGGGAAAGGCAAAGGCACCAAAATTGACCACAAAATCCCTATGGAAGTTAACAAATTCAAAGAAGGCTTCTACCTCCTTCCGACAACTGGGTACAGGCCAGTTTTTAAGGGCTTCCATTTTGGTTCGCTATGGCCACCACCCTCCTTCCTGATGGTTTTGCCCACTAAGTCCATTTGGGTTTGGAACAATTTTACTAGGTTTAAGTTTGAGGTTATGTTGTCTAAACCGTTCAAACGTCTCCCTTACGTTGGTCAGCATGGTTTTAGTGTCGGTACCAAAACGATAACGTCGTCCAAATAGACCAAAACAGTTTTCCAGGTCAGTCCAGCTAAAACCCTGTTCATGGCGCGCTGGAATATGGCCGGAGCATTGCAAAGCCCAAACGACATTGCAAAGCCCAAACCACACATGTTCAAATAAGCCGTACTTAGTCACAAAGGCTGTTTAATGTCGATCGGCGGGATCCACCACGCTCTGCCAGTAACCAGCCGCTAAGTCCAGAGTACTGAAGTACTCCGAACCGCTGAGGGTGTCAAGACATTCCTCTATGAGAGGCAGGGGGGAAGCGTCTTTAACGGTTTTGTTATTAAGTTCTCGGTAGTCGATGCAGTAGCGTACCGAGCCGGCCTTTTTACGAATAAGTATTGGAGCGGACGACCACTCCGAGTCTGAATGACACTAGCTTGGCACATGGAGGTTAGATGGTTCTCCTCCGCCTGAAAAACTAAGGGGATGCGTCTCATGCGCTGCTTAACGGGTGTCTCGATACCAGTATTGGTTTTGTGCTGCACCCTAGCGAACTCACCCAAGTCAAAATTGTGCTCGGTAAAAATGTCCTGATAATCGAGCAGTAAATTCTTTAAATTGTGACGGTCCGTCACAGTCAATTGTTGTGAACTTTCCAGAACTATATTATGTAGGTGGACAGGCAGGTCACTTACCGGGGGATGGGAATTGTCAGGATGTGGATCATAACCTGCTTCCATTAACTCTACCACCTACTGAACTACTCACCCCAGTACCCCGGGTAATAAGACGGTGTTATACCCCCCTTTACAAGTATTTTGGGTGACAGTAGCCCCGAGCTGAAATTTTACGGTTCAATGACATAGTAAATTTCACCGTCGGTCGGTGGGTCTACCAGGCCCTCCACCAGACAGACACTGTAAGGTGGGATGGAAACGGCCGACATTACCCGGATATTGTTTATGTTTAAATGGTCACCCGTATGACCTAGCTTGGCCTCGACAGGAACCAATTCTCTGCCGAAACGGAGTACATTACGATCCAAATCCACGATACAGTTAGTTCTTAGTAAAAAATTATAAACGAGCAGCACTGCCTCTCTAATAGGGGCAACTAGTACTTTACCGGTGTAAACCTGGCTTCCAACCATTAATGGAATGACATGTACCACTGGTACACTACAAGAGCTACCCGGGAAGGCACCTCTTACCTGGGTTTCACCTACCACGGGGTATTTGTCGGAAAGGGTCTGGTACACATCGTCATGAATGATTGTGACCTCTGAACTAGTGTCCACGACTTCCCGCACCGGACAGGAGTCCAGGACACAAGATACCACCATCTTCCAGCCGCCAATATTCTCTGTGGAGCGGCTTTTCCGGTCTACCTGGTTCTCTTGCGGCGGACACCCGGATATGTGTGGTTGACAATTTGTAGATATTGTAATAGGATTTTCATGTATCGTCTGATCAGAAATTAGGGGTTCCGAGGGTTGACCCTTTCCCTCGGCCTCTGGGAGTTAAAAGACCCCTTGGGTTCACGGTCACTATCCTGGCAAGCCTGTTTTTTTTTTTGACAGTCTCTGATGAAGTACCCGGCCTGTCTACAAAAAAAAACAAACCGATGGACTGGGGTACCGGCTTGCCACCCTAGGTTGACCAAGAGCATAACGACCGGGTGGCCTAGTCGACGAGGGTTGACTTGTAGACGGCTCAACGGTCAAGGTTTTCTCCCGGAGTAAAGCCTCCAAACGTTGGATGCTTTCGGTCAAAAAAAGTTTTAAATTGGAAATGACAGGAACCCCACTCGGCGGCTTCACTTTCAAAATAGGGAAGCTTGGGGGCACCCGAACTGGCTTAAGCACGAACAGGCACATACCCCTCCCCTCAGAGCTAGATAAGCTGTATGGCTCTATGGCTGACGAACTAGAGGGGCTGCGCGTCTTTCTTCTGTTTCCGTTAGAGTAACGCTCGCGAGGTCTAGAGGCCCGCGAATATATAAAACTTCAACCCCCCTGCCCCGCACCAACCCGAGGATGCCGAGGAGCCTCCACAGGATGGGTCCGGGGCAATGAGGCCAAACGCATTCGGGATTTCCGGTTAGTAGTATGTCTGGGCTTATCGGTCGAAGAGTATCGACCATCCTGGACGTTTATTTGCGGTGGTGCTGATGCTTCAAGGGCTGGGCTGATCTTATTACCTACATGATCGAAATACTCCTGCATCCCCATCATCCAGATTTGGTCACATTTAGGGTTTCTTGAACTCCGAACACGACCATTGAGCTCGGCACCAATCGGCCTGAGCTCTGGGGCTGCCGGTATCGAGTTAGCAGCATTGCGCCTAGGTACAAGATCAAATACAGTAGAACACGGGTCCAAATCGGGAAACCCAGGTTCCCTACCCTTGACTGTGTCCTGTAGCCTGAGCCAACTGTGTTTCTGCAACACTGCGGACTAAGGACTCCAGGTTAGATAATCGAGACATAATCTCGCGGAAAGATTATTGTCTCGGACGTGGAAGGCCCTCATCTTCCTTGATCATGAAATAACTATGCCCAACATTAAAGGCTTTAATAAGGTTTTCCAACGTGAATTTGTCGGTTCCCTTGTAACCCAAGGACAAGGTTAACCCCAGTTTCGCCAAGTGTAGACAACTGTCATAGGGTATGAATGTCCGCTAACTGCAAGTCAATGGGCGTAGAGTTAGAAATGTCCATGAATGAATTCGAACGACCAGTCGTAATTAATATTCAAGATCAGTCACGCCTACAATAGTTTATCGTTCATGGAAATATTAGTAAACAGTGGGAAAGTGATAATAAAGAGCACAAGCCAGGCCTGTATCTTTTATCTTTTTTGAACAGATTATTCAGTAGATTGGAAAAAGGCTCAGTACTCTGGCGTTTGGCAGAAGTTAGCATTTTCTATTTAATGACTAAACAAAATCAGGTATCGCAACCTCCAAAGTTATATACTCCGTGTTGTATTTGCAGATAAGACAACATCTACGGTTGGTGACTTTGAACACTCCGACCGATCATTGACAGTGCTATGCAGATCACTTAATATACGGAAGCCTGGTATAATTTCGGATCCTGTGATATGGTGGCCGTCTAATCAGGATGGCAAAAACTTGAAGAATATATTTATCTGCTACTACCAGCAACCTGAAAGGGCTTGTGTCTCTATATCAATAAACTTACACGTCTGCTACGACCCAGCCATGGATTCAGACTGTTTCAAACTCTGGACCGACTCAGATCATCTAAGACCTGATCAGACCATTTCTAACTTCGGATTTAATCAGAAAACCTTTGAACAGATCAGATAATTTGCGGGCTGTTACAAACTCCGGATCGAGTCACAATACCTTTCAACATCAGTACGACTATTTAGGCAACATGTGTTCTTATCAGAAACCTCACACTTGCGAAGTTAAATGTACAAAGTGCCACTTCTATTGACACGAATCGTTGCATCCGTTTAATTCTGCAATAAAGAAACATTTACCAACAAGAAAGACAATAGAATTAACACTGTATAACGTATACAAGTTCAAACAAAAAGTCCAATGGTGAAAACAGCAAAATTTTCCACCGGAGTATACCAGGTATGAAGGAAAGAATTAACCTCTCAAAGTCTCAAAAGAGACATATGATTTTTTCCATCGTCAGAACATATTTGCTTCTTCATATCTAAGCTCAACACCGCAGGAAGACCCTAGATAAAGGAGAATTTGTGACGCTGAAGCGTGCAACATTACTTTTGTTCTATGATATCGTCAGAAAAATCATGCAGCGTCAATGTTTTGTTTTATGTCTGGTAACGTGACTGCGACCAATCAGAATAAATCAATTTTACATAGGCATATAACAATTATTGTCTACCGAACTGCTTATCTACAACTACCTATTGTGGCATTTTATGTGACTTATTTTTCTTTGTTCTTGGACACTTGCGTCATTCTTGTTCACGCGTATTTGCGACACAACAGTGTGTGCGAGCGTGGGTGTGGGTTTGTGTGTGGATGTGTCTTCTTTCTGCTTGTAGCATTTGAAGCACCAACTTGTTTGTAGCATTTGAAGCACCAAACAGTTGGAGTATTTATGGTCCAGGAAGGTTTTATTTAGGGTACTTTAATCTGCAGTTTGTGGACAGGCAGTGCTTAAGGTTTTAATTGATTGTTTTGAGCCATGTTTAACTCCCGTCTTATTTGCAGATTTCTGAACACCGGAGTGTCTCATTTTGCTTTGAGATATATAAGATATTGATCTTATGGAGTATAGCAAAATTTCATCGTATCATTTAAATGCATTTATAACAGTTATACACCGTGGTTTGTACATGTTCAGGGGACTTGGCACCCTTATTCTGACATAGTCCTGATCAAAGCTGACCGAGAAATGATAGTTCGCCGTTATGAGTATTGTTAGCATTGCCCGTCATACAACTGGCCTCGGTTTATTAACAGATAACCTGCATTTGACGTCTCGGGATTAATACTGATGTACTAGATGTGTGAATTGCATAGGTAAAGCACATATTACTCCTTTATGTTAATCGTGGGAACAAATGTGGTAGAATTCGTTACGTATTTGCGCAGTTATAGTCCATATACACGTTTATATTGACATATGGAAAAAACCTTATAACATGTTGTATCTCGATATCAAAACTAAATTCAGGAAAGTTACATGGTCGTAAAATGTACTGAGCTGTATAATGTCTTCCAAAGACACGTGTCTGGCTATTCAAATCACTCACTGTCGTCTTTACGGTCAATCTCCCACGACCAACCATTGTGTGCAATTCTCCAATCGATAATCAATCTGTCTGCTGAAGAATACAGGGCGACATAAACCTGACATAACCACAGATTGGATGGCTATAACCCTATTCACAACTCCATGCAATGTGCCTTTCATCTCAACTTGGTGATTTATCTCCCTGTTACAAAGCTCATAGGAGCCTTATTTCAGGAGCAATATGTTTATGTGTCTCATTTGGTACAATCATTTCTCACATTGGTGCGTGGTTTTATAACTTGGGTAAATCGCACAACAGTACTTAATTTATAAAGTATGGCACATGCGCGTCGCTATTTTCATAGCCACAAATATATCCGGTATTTTTGTCGGTGATACTTTAACATCATTCTGTTGAGTTCATCTATTTCTAATTGGATGCTTTAACATCATTCTGTTGATTCTATCTATTTCTAATTGGATGCTTTAACATCATTATGTTGATTCTATCTATTTCTAATTGGATACCTTAACATCATTATGTTGAGTCCATCTATTTCTAATTGTATATCTTAACATCATTCTGTTCAGTCCATCTATTTCTAATTAGATACTTTAACATCATTCTGTTCAGTCCATCTATTTCTAATTGGATGCCTTAACATCATTATGTTAACTATGTATTTCTAATTGGATACCTTAACCTCATTACGTTGAGTCTATCTATTTCTAATTGGATACCTTAACCTCATTATGTTGAGTCCATCTATTTCTAATTAGATACTTTAACATCATTCTGTTCAGTCCATCTATTTCTAATTGGATACCTTAACATCATTCTGTTGACTATCTATTTCTAATTGGATACCTTAACCTCATTATGTTGACTATCTATTTCTAATTGGATACCTTAACCTCATTATGTTGAGTCTATCTATTTCTAATTGGATACCTTTATATCATTATGTTGAATATCCATTTCTAATTGGATACCTTAATATCATTACGATGAGTATTCATTTCTAATTGAATACCTCACCATCATTCTGTTGACTATCTATTTCTAATAGGATACCTTAACAGCATTCTGTTGACCATCTATTTCTAATTGGATACCTTAACCTCATTATGTGCAGTCCATCTATTTCTAATTGGATACCTTAACAACATTCTGTTGACAATCTATTTCTAATTGGATACCTTAACCTCATTATGTTGACCATCTATTTCCAATTGGATACCTTAACAGCATTCTGTTGACCATCTATTTCTAAGTGGATACCTTAACAGCATTCTGTTGACCATCTATTTCTAATTGGATACCTTAACATCATTATGTTGAGTATCCATTTCTAATTGGATACCTTAACATCATTGTGTTCATTGATTGATTGATTCGTGTTTTACGCCGTGGTTAAGGGCATTTCACTTATATAACGGCGGTGTATTCCAACAACAATTGACACTGGTACAACCAAGATGTGAAGCATTTCCATAATGTAAGTTAATTTTACTCCAGTGTTAAATAAAGACAGCATTACTACACTACAAACAAACTGCCCTTAGCCAGAGGGCTCATTCTGTTGAGTCAATCTATTGTAATTGGAGACAAAAATCTCTCCAAATCAAACCTCTGGTGTTTTAATTGTCAGTCCAACCCCGAAATAAAAGCCAGACTGACCTAAACGAAACAGTACAAATGTCACGTCTAACGTCATATAACGCTAGACTAAGCCTAACCTAACGCTTAACCCAACACAAAGTGAACAATGAAGTCGTAAGGCCTACCTTTATAATAGATAACATAATTAAACATTATTTTCACGGATTTGTCACGAGGGATATGTTTCACTGCGTTTAACAACAAGGCGGCAAAGGTTCCCCTTTTTTGGTTTAGTAAATTTCTTGAAATATTAACTCCATACACAAAATAGTATATTTCAATAATTTGTAAACAATATATTAATATATGTCATAATGCAGCACACAGAAAGCACTAATCCTTGCCACTAAGGGCTACTGTCCGGGTAGGCTGACCTCTGTATGACGACAGCAGGAGCTCCATTGGGTAACCTGCTTTTTCTTTGTATGTTATTCGTATTTTTAATATAAATAGAGGCATAGTTCGGGCAGTAGACCATAGTGATAAGGATACCGGTATCCGAGCGCAAAAGTATTGCCCATATACATAGACAACTTCTCGAGACAATGCGTTTCCTGACGTGGAACTGTATTCCACACCTTATCACACTTGGGCCATATTTGTAGTCAAACAAGGAGGAGTTATCACTCCTAGTCCGAGTAATCGGCAATGTGCAACAGCGTGTAACCATGTTGTCTTTTATTACTCTGCAATAGGTCCGAACATTGAAATACATTAAAATCCCATTAAAAAAAAAAGTACGGAAAATTTTATCATGCCGCTGTAACAGACAACCAAGAAGACGCATAGTTAGGACCAGTGATCGAAAAGAATATTGTCTTTCTCTGCTGTTTACCATGATATTTCTGCAGAGGCGTTACATTGTTTGAAAAGTGGCTGATGTAGTTGATTGGCTTCTTCGTTTTTTTTTCAATTTGCTTTGATCTTTGTCTGACCGCCGCAATTAACGGGGTAAGTGCGGCAAGGCGTATGACAGAACTTTGTGGAGACATCAGACTTCCCTGGGGAAGATAATACATAGATAATGGACGAAATTTATGTTTTACTATAAAAATAAAAACACTGTTTGACTTCCATGTGAAATTGGTTTCTTTTTTTAATTGCGTTAGATGCCATTTTACCTAGCTTAGAAAATCAGCTCTGTCAACTTATTTACCATATCGCTATTACTCTTGGAGGGAAAGCTGAAAATCCGCCCACGTTACCACAAAGTGATTCGTTTGCTTTGTTAAAATCGGCGGAATGTAAAACAGAAACAAAATCGACTAAAATTTAATTAATTCTTGATATCACCGTATCCAAGATTCAACATATATGATCAATGTTGGGTTTGGGTCAAAACTGAGTATTTGGATATAAATCCGCATGAACTATACTAAAATTAATTTTATCAACCGTCCGTGATTGGTCTTCCCGCGTTATAGAATGTGTACAATCATGTTTACCGTAACATTTGAACTCCCATAAATTGATTTCCGTGTGTTTTTAATAGGTACAAACGTATTGGAAATTTACATTTTTCAATCTTCTATCTATGAAGGTAAAGTCTGTTCTTGGTATATGTTCATCGAGAAAATAACGTGATATTGTAGTTTAGGTTTAAATTCAAAGATATTTGCTTTGGCTAAATCACAGCTGTACAGTTCAAAACAACCAGCTTCCATAGATCACGCGAGCACTCGGTTCAAATGATTCCAGACATCTGACAAACTAAACTGAAGGGTTTTTTTATATTTGAAGTTCGACATGCAATACCACCATTTCTGATACAAATGGTTTTGAACATAAGCACACGAATGTTTCTTTTAACCTCAGACTTTGAAGTTCCAATGCTTGAAGGATGCCTAGTGCTATAATTATATAAACAAGTTACACAGGACGACCCTTATCACTGCGAGTTGAGAACACATACTCTCTGTGTCATAACAGAACACAACAACAATAACACTAAGAGCTTTACGTTTTTTAACACGAATCCTTTGAAGCCTTGCAGGTTGCATATATTTCACTATTTCAGAAGCAAAGGGTCCTCCACCAATGCACTTTTTAAGTTGCGTTATTGTTTTATATATAAAATAGAAAAAGTCAGGATTAACAAAAAAAGCTCTGTTTCCTTGCCTCTTCTTTTGGCCAACATTGATGCATACATGTATAACCACAAATTTGTTTTGAAGCATGTCCTTTGTGCATGTATGTGTGTACATGTAAATGTAAACGAGGATAAGACAATAAGGATGTAGCCTACATATATTTGGAAAAGACCGATTAAATCAATAAACAGGACATTAACACTCATGACTAAATAAACACAAATCGTTAGAAAACAAAACAAATAAATAACACAGTTTGGTATATTGCGGTTTTCCTGAAATCTGTATTGCATTCCGAACACGTTTTACTTTGAAGAATGTCATGCTCTGTTGATAATTTCAATTTGTCTATTTGTCCAAGCCGCTAATGTAGCACTCTGTGATAAGAGTCACACTTCCTGCACAGACAATGGTGTGTACTCGTACAATTATCATCTGTTATTCACGCCATAAGATCATCCCGCACCCTTATCAATAATACAGGTACTGTTGGGGAATCCCGAAGCCATGAAGCTGTGAAACCATTTTCCTGTTCGACCATTAACACTTACCAGGAATAGTCCTCAACAAAATGTCGTCTTTCTTATTCTTTTTTTTTACGATGTAGTTATAAAGGTATTATTGCTTACCAAATATTGTAAGGAGATACCACGCTGACATAAAGAAATTGCCTTATCTTAAACATCTCGTTATCATGCTAACCATGTTTGACAATTTCAAGGTATGAATACGGAATGGAGAGAAACGGTCACAACGTTTTGAGACATCCAATTACTACATGTAAACTTGTAATAAATAGCTATATATATGCCCAATGTGTCAAACTAACAGACCAGCATCGCGGATTACCAGCAACAAATAATACGCTACATCAACTCGAGTCTGTGCACACACTGCATTATATAGCCGACATGCTGTACTTTTACATCAAACTTGTCCTGTTGCAGTTATAATATTATCAAAGATAGACTAACGTTGGTAGTATTTATTTTCGACTAATGGTAAGATAATCGTATCAATCCGCTGGAATTACAAAGTACAATCTACTCTACTACTATTAATATTTGCTTACATCATGCGCACAATAAAATACATTCTTAGCTGAAGATTCTGCCCACGACACAAGAAGCTTGAGTAACAACCTGATGTTTGAATGTTTCCAAGTTAACACATATCAGAGGGGTTAGTTTTTTTTACTGCCCACTCATTTATTGGTGATACATCACCATCGATAATTAATCTGTCTCCATAAGATGACTTTCAGCCTTAATAGTGGCGTGAACACATATTTCATGGCAGTAACGCCATGACGTACAATGCAGTGAACATATTTCATGGCAGTAACGCCATAACGTGCAATGCAGTGAACATAGATTTCATGGCAGTAACGCAATAACGTGCAATGCAGTGAACACAGATTTCATGGCAGTAACGCCATAACGTACAATGCAGTGAACACAGATTTCATGGCAGTAACGCAAGAACATGCAATGCAGTGAACACAGATTTCATGGCAGTAACGCCATAACTTACAATGAAGTGAACACAGATTTCATGGCAGTAACGCCATAACGTACAATGCAGTGAACACAGATTTCATGGCAGTATCGCCATAACGTACAATGCTGTGGACACAGATTTCATGGCTGTAACGCCATGACGTACAATGCAGTTAACACAGATTTCATGGCAATATCGACATAACGTACAATGCAATGAACACAGATTTCATGGCAGTAAAGCTAGAACGTGCAATGCAGTGAACACAGATTTCATGGCAGTAACGCCATAACGTACAATGCAGTGAACACAGATTTCATTGCAGTAAGGCCAGAACGTGCAATACAGTGAAAACAGATTTCATGGCAGTAACGCCATAACTGACAATAAAGTGAACACAGATTTAATGGCAGTAACGCCATAACGTACAATACAGTAAACACAGATTTCATGGCAGTAACGCCATAACGTACAATGCAGTTAACACAGATTTCATGGCAGTATCGGCATAACGTACAATGCAGTGAACACAGATTTCATGGCAGTACAGATTTCATGGCAGTAACGCCATAACCTACAATGCAGAGAACACAGATTTCATGGCAGTAACACCATAACGTGCAATGCAGTTAACACAGATTTCATGGCAGTAACGCCATAACGTGCAATGCAGTGAACACAGATTTCATGGCAGTAACGCCACAACGTGCAATGCAGTTAACACAGATTTCATGGCAGTAACGCCATAACGTGCAATGCAGTGAACACAGATTTAATGGCAGTAACGCCATAACGTACAATGCAGTGAACACAGATTTCATGGCATTAACGCCATAACGTACAATGCAGTGAACACAAATTTCATGGCAGTAACGCCATAACGTGCAATGCAGTGAACACAGATTTCATGGCAGTAACGCCATAACGTACAATGCAGTGAACACAGATTTCATG
>JAQQZZ010090861.1:0-17752 GCA_030265115.1 Mopalia vespertina
ATTTAGACCTTTTCAAATGCCATGATGTAAAAACATAATAAATCTATATGGAAACAAAATTGTTCATTGCTTTTTGCACAGACAAATGTCAATGCTCTGTGTTCAGAAACTGGGATGAATGTCATGGTTCAGATAAAAATTTAAAAAAAAGGATGTGAATTTCTTATGTACATGTAAACTTGACTAGAATTTGTACGGTATAAATGTATCACTGAACTGTATGGATTGTATTGTATTGGACAATTGAGGCCCAGGGTTAAATAGCTAAGCAGAACACTCTAACAAATCACAATTAGTACCCTCTAGATCAGAATTCTGTGTACTCTAGGTTTGCCCTTTTCCACCCCTCTGCAGAATAATTTTTCCTAATTTTTATTTCCTAAGACATATTTTCATGTATGGATTAATCTGAAATTTTGTAAATGGCTTTCACAAAAGGTTGAAGAACATTATGCCTGTCGAACATTTTTTTTGTCTGATCAGGCATATATAAGGGACTTCTGGGATGAACTTCTTGATATGTTTATTAATAGTTCCAGAATTCTTGATTGAAATCCAAACTAATTTTTCACTTCTATATTGCTTTGTATGGCTTAAGACAGCATTTCAACTTATATCAGCTTCTTTGTATGTAAATTGAATGGCCAAATTGTTTCACATTACATCAGGCATAAATTTAAGAAAGGATTTAAGGAGGTAAATTATTACTGGTTAGTTTATGCCATTAGAAGACCAGATAGGGTAGTGGGTCAGTTGTCACTATAAGATGACCAGCTGAATTGTTTGGCAAGATGTCAGTATAACCACATTGGGTATTAGTCCAGGGTGATGTTGAGCCAGATCATGATGTAAGTGTAAGGTAACCAGGAAAGATATTTGTCCATCAAGTGGACTAGTTAATATGGGGCCAGGTATCAGTATAAAAGCATCAAGTTTTGTATTAGGCCAGGTGTCCGTATCAGACGTGGGAGTATGGCTAGGTGCAGGCCTGTTTGGGGATTCAGACGGACCTGCCTGGCGTGCTAGCTTTTTTAAAAGATAGGATAACAGAGCTTTAGGCCTAGTCGGCTCCTGGACCCTTTTCGGTTTTGCCATGTCAATCCAACCCCCCATCACCTGATGATGGCCCTGCTGGAGGGCATTACTGGGTCAGGTATCATTAGATGTTGACTTAATGGGATATTTAGTCAGGTATCATTTGATGACTGGTGGGGTGGAATTGGGACAGGTGGAGGTATTGGACCAGGTGTCTCCAGTATTAATATTCCAGGGAGGCATCACTTTCATGACATGAAATGACACAGTAATGCAACACTGTAGAAATATTGAACTGCTTGTGACTTACCAACAATTTTTTTAAACTATAGTCATCCTGCTTTCTGGTCTATTACAGCGGCAACATAAGAGTCATTCTTTGCTATGAAATATACTATAAAATTTGATTACAGCATATGTGTTTCCTTTGTTTGTCTTGTACAAATAATGATGTTTGTCTTTGCGAGTGACATCATTCAAGGATGGTTCACTTCACCCACTGCGCTGGCACTCAAAAACTTCCATTAAATGTACATAGTTTATTGGTAAAAACACATTGCTATAAATGCAATGTGTTCTATTAGAACATATAAATGACGAAAAAGTATGCCCTTAACTGGGTCTGCTATAAATTGCAAAAAATAAAGTTACTCTTATTTGATTTTTTCAAGGTTTTGCGGAGATCTCGTTAGCAAATAACCAAGATTATATTAGATTGCCTTCATAAATATTGTGGAATGATACCAACAAATTGTGTACAGACAGGAGTTCTGTGATCATAAATCCAAACTATTTGTGGGGAAGTTGAGCCAGGAATCCTGTCTAAACAGATTTCATAGCATGAGAGGAGGTTATGGTTCAGATTTACTGCTTATATTGGGACAAATTTTATAGATCTAGACAATTTTCTGGTTGAAATTTAGTGGCTGTACAGAGACTTGCCTGACTTAGATTTCAGATGCTATGTTTAGGGGATCCAATTGAATGTATGAGAAGTCTGGTGTTGTCTGGTGCTTTGTCGACAATGAAGATCTATGGTGTTTATCTGGATGGATGGTACTGTAAAATTAATGAAACACTTGTGAAGCTAGCCACTTTGGAATGTGAAATTCCTACACTTGCTGTTCAGGAATGCCAGACTAGCCGATGTAATAAGAGCTAGGGCGGAGCTGTTGGACAATATTGAAACCATGTCTTCAGTGTAAGACATTAATGGGCCGTTTGACAATAAAATGTCTCTGTACAGACTCTCTGCCTACATAATTACTCCTGAATCAGCTCTCGATCAGCTCTCCAAATGGCTTCCCCTTTATATTGCTCTATCACGCGATATGCACCACAAGTCTTAGATCAATAATTAAAGATGCCGGCAGAAAGTTTCACCTCTGATGGCTTGACTGTAGATTGTTGATCAAGTTGGAACATGTCAGCTAAGTTCCCTCTCAAACCCATCAAGTACCCGCCTCTGACGCTTGCCAAATTGACAATTCAACGCTCTTGTCATCTGATCAAATAGAGGTATTTCTGACGCTGTACATCATCAAGTAGCACATTTTCCCAATATATTCCCGCTTCCGAAGATCTCTAATGAGATTGTTTATATCTTCATTAACTTTCTTTCACAGCTATAATTGTGCTGTAACTGGTGTACTGTTGTAACAATGGAGCTTTCCAGTTATAATAGAAGTGTTCCCAAAGTGTGTCTTTTGTAAATACATGAGTAAATCTAAAATAGTAACAGTATCACTAATTTCACGTATTTAGACAATGTAATGACACAATAAAACAAGAACTGAATGCCAGTACTAAACTTGTAATGGAGACCTATTCTCTTCAATCCCAATGTTCAATGACCAGACTCATTCCTGGCATTGTTCATAAAGTACTTTGATGGAAAATTGGAGAATCTATGAGTGCCGGTGTATGAACACTAAAGTTTGCTCATAAGATCATGTGAGTTCTTACTTTATGTATATTTACAGTGGGTCTCTTTATGAATAAAACATTTTCTACTCATTATGATTAGGTGGTTTCAAGTTTGAGAAATCTGAGGAAAAAGTTTTATATTTGGCTTATACTAAGAAACTTTGTTGGCCACAGGCGAGTTATTTGAATATTTTTTACCCAGGGTTAACCTTTTTTTTGTGCACTTTCCTCTAAATAATAACACTGCATGTACAGTACCCCTCAATCATTTCAGAATTATTCCTAAAGTAGATGGTGTACTCTTGACGTCATAACGCAGAAATATATTTTTTTTGCCCCTTGAACACAATTACCTTGAGAGTTATTCAATAGAGGTTGCTGTTTTTTTTAACGCCTGTATTTATCAAATACCACCATCTGAAATTGGATTTGTTTGGGAGTGAAATAAAATGTGCATGTGCTTATCGATTAAAGAAAAGGGGCCCTGAAATTAGAATATTAACTTGAGTATATGAAGTGAAATTGAGCAGCAAACACCAGGCCTGTGCTGTACAGTTTTCTGGGATAACCTTAAAATCAGTCTTATTAATTTTTTGTCTGTATTGTCCTGTGAGTGTCCAGTATTTGTCCTGTGATATTTTTGTCTGTTGCCAGTGGTGTCGGGGATGGTTTCCTTCACCCATTGGGCTGGCACGCTGTCATGTGAGTCTGAATTTTTTTCAGATAACCTATAATTAGGGGACCTAAACTAATAATTGGGATAGCCTTGTTTTACATATATATTTTCATTATATTAATATATTTCAGTGTCCGATAGGTTTCAAAACTTTCATAAATTATACAATGAAAATATAATGAGCTCAGTGTATAAGCTTGCAAACTTTTCAAATCATGTAGAAAACGGATATATTTTGTCGGACTTCATTCCAAACAGCAATATTCCAAACAGCAATACTCTTTAGTTTTCCTAAAATAAAGACTTGCCAAGCTGCATAATTCGTTTAATTTGGGAACTAAGCTGCTCTGATGCTGCACACATTGACAGTGAGCATGTTGATGACTCGCTTCACTTTTAGAATATCCTATTATTACTATCCGATTATTAGCCAATCAGTGTGTACATATGTCTTGACTATTTTGCCATAAACTTGGCCGTTCTGTTTTTCTTGCAATTCATGATGCTGCTGATCTTGCATCATTGATGACAGTTGTTGATTGTGTCATTCAGTCTTAAATGAAGTTCAAACGACAGCAAGACGAACTCGTTCAGTCCAACCAGGTCTTTAATATCATAATAAATTCTATCCGGACCTTACCAAATTACCATTTGGCTAACACAGTATAATAGAAAGATATCCATGTTTTTAGCTTGAGAAGGGCATTAATTTTCCAACAGAACATTTTTGGCTTTGAAAGTACACCCTACATCCTATAAGTGAAATAACCTTTGAGCACAGAGTTAAACACCAATCAATCAACCTGGCACACTGCTGTTTGCTTGGCTGGTCTCCCTTGGTAAAACTTGTGAACTGTGAAGCATGCTGCTTTAGAACTGATATACTCAAGGTGTTAGTCAGTTTTAGTCCACTTAAGTATAGCCTATTTTACAAAACTGCCATAGCCCATAGATGAGAAAGTTGCGATGATTTATATGAGTCAGGGGGGTTTTCTCAGACAATATCATGTAAACCATTGGGGTTTGGTGTTTTGTTTAGAAAAATGATGGATAGGCAGACAATTTACTTTTTTTTCAATTTTTTTTTTTTTAATATTTCATTATTTACTTTTATATGTTAGCATTTAACACATATTTCCTTTTCTATCATGTACATTTAATACGACACCTTTGGCTGAATTGGTATCATTTTATGTGTAGATAAACTAAAGGGCTATTAAGGTCCTTAAGGCTGACATAATCCCCTCTGGAGACGCAGGTACCAGACTAATTACACACACACCAATCTCTGACCATTTTTTATCCACTCTTCACCATGCATCCCTGAACAAAATGTGGAGCAAAGGTTTTTCTTCAAATAGTGGTAATCTCGATCAAGTCAGCCCTATGTGTCATGCCTTATCCTTCAATTAACCCCTAATTACTATGTCTGACTCAATGTCTGCCACCCAAATTGTCTACAGGTCGCAGCTCAATTCTTTTCCTAAAGAATAACTCCCAACTATTGCTGCGTGGTAACATTTGATGTATGTGTCAATGAAATATCTACTAGTACCAGACAAAAACATGACTTCTCCGTGGTAGGTGTGTCAATTTCATTAGGTATCAATCAACTAAGGATAGTATGACTGGAACTTATATGCTTAGTTTAACTACATGTATTTGTCTGAAATATGAGTATATTTTATTTGTTGAGGACTTTTTGAGATGCTTAAAGTATAAACTTTACATGGTAGGCTTACTATAGTATGCTTAGACAGTTCTTATTTAGAGATGTAGACCTGCAAATAGAGTTACCTGCATGATATAACAGCAGTTTATGCATATGCATGTATTGTCAGGTGTGATCATGATACATACCTGAGTATGATACAGGCATGTGTATCGAATTTAGTTTATTGCAGAAAAGAATCCAGAAATAAGAGTTATCTCATTTGTGATATCCTGCTTTTGACATTCAAATCTTTTTGCAAGCCTTACACAAGTGCTACTAAATCAGCTACTCTTCAATACTGTTGTAGCATGATGTCTTACTGTTGAAACTGATGGTGAAATATGCACTTTTCTGTGCAGCTACGGCAGTTTTGAAAGAGTGAACCCTAATTGTCAATATCTAGTCTAGCCTAAATATCAGTAAGATTAAGCTTATACTTTGCTCGCGTGTGTATCTTTTGAAGTTGGACTTAAATCCAACTGTAGCTGATTGAAAGTCGGTCTGTTAGATGTTTCCATTCATGTCGATTGTTAGTCTAAGAGTGTGGATGTTTGTGCTCTATTGTCTACACCCAGCAGAGCCATTTGAGGGGAGTTGTGCTGGAAATGTGAGGATTGATGTACAATTACAGCATTACCCAAGTGTGTAGCGTTGCTTGGAGGGCCTTGTCGAGAAGCTATTGATGAAATGAGGCTTGGGGCACCTTCTTCACACACAGTTAATAATGTCAGCATCTAAAGCCAATATTCAGCCAATAATATGGACAAGAAAGAAACCTTGATCACATTCTTTAGGCAAAAATACAAAGATAAAGAAACTTTGATCACTTACAAAAGTTGAAATATGCTACCAGGCAATGTCTTCAAAGATTATTGTTGAAACCCAAACTGTTCCTCAGTCCGTTTATTATAAAATACACTGTCCATCGATACAAAAGAAGACATTCTGGTAACTTTATCTGGAGGCTAAAAGACTCGATGATCTCTCTGATAATATGCTGTTCTTGTATTTTCATTACATACACTTTCCCCAGATCATTAATGGTGTGATTGATTGTTGTTGATTGTCACCCACAATGGTATTTCACCATATACCTGAGGTCAACTCAGGTAGTGAGTCAATGAGTGTACATTGATCAAAGGAGGGTCATTAGTCTGACGTGCTAACCACTGAACCATGCACACAAAACCCATCAATTATGAAGATAGCCGTAACACTATAATCTGCTCCTAATAACTGCTCATGTAACTTAGAAATACCATTGCAGTCCTTTCTCGGCTACATGTACTTCAGCTACAGAACATGACATTTAGTAATCTGACAGTAACACAATGTCAGTGTTAAAAAGTCATCCCTCAGGTACCTGGGAAAAGCAAAAAGTTAACGTTTTTCTCAAATTTGATTCATTGAATCATTTTCTGTATATACAATTTAATTTAACAGGAGGTTAACAACATAAATATGACTCACTTGTGAATAAAGTTGCTGTTAAATAAATAAACTATTTTTTTTTGTCTACATTAATGAACATTTAACTTAAATGAACTACATGTATTATTTAATATTTTATCTGTTCGTTTCTGTTGTCTTGGATCATAAAAAAAGGTGTAAAAGTTTTATTACAGTGTTTACTCTGAGCTTGAAATGATGGCATGTTTAGGATCAGTTAGTTGCCACTGAGGCCATTATATCTACCGCTAAGTCCGTAATGACAGAGACAAAGGTCAACTAGTGGTATTTCATGACAGGAAAACAACCTGTGACATCATAATGATAGGAAATGGCTTTTTTCTCAGGTGAATACACACATTAAAGAGACAAAGTCCAAAAAAAATCATCGTTAATCATATATTACCTGTCACAGCACCGTTTAGTTATTGATGTGCTAAATTTCCCAACATAAAGGCTTATTGTTCATGTTCGCATTTTCAGCTAAATATTTCATTTTCCAGATCGATCTGCACTTAGAAAGGCTCATTCATTATTTATTGATTTATGCTTAGGTCCACTCATCGTTCTCAGCAGCCCTGTCATTTTAGAAAAACTATTGCTATTTAAAAAATGATATGTTTTCATGATACCTCATTTTAAGGTTTCACGTTTTCATATTGATTGATTGTACAAAAACATCAAGATTGATTTTCAAATTTCAACTTTGTCTAATGGTGTATTTTTATTCAATATTTGTAACAAACCATTTATGGTTATGTAATGTTATATTTCAAGCGACCTTCTTGAGCCATATAATTAAATGATATGATTATAAGCAATATGATTCTAGTCACATGTCTTTACTTGGCACAGGAGTAGCATTTTTTTTTTCAAAGAGAGCAAATCACTTTATTATTCATGTTTGTGTTAGTACAACTATTTACAGGGTTGTAATAAATAACTTGGCAGTGTTTAACACCAATCAATCAGTCAATTGTGTTTGAATTTCGGAAAGTTGTTGGGTATAAACAGTGATTTACCTTAACCTTGAAGGTGATTGCCATCAGGACAAGTAGAGTAGAAAATGTGGCTGCTCTGGCAGCCTGTCTGGTCCAAATTTACGTACTCAATACGTACTAAGTTCAACCAATATCTATATGGAATAAATTACCTGCCACAGGCAAGCGCTCAAGAGTTAAGTTACACCGCTGTAAAAAATTGTCTGGTATAAACATGTATCGGTATTGCATAATTATTACAGAAACATACTCATCTGTTATTCTATTTTCCAGCTATTGCTACACAGTCTATTAAAGAGCTTATTGGCCTGGATAAATTTTTTTACAATGAATACCACTCTAATATATTATTTGAACAGAATTTTATATGCGGTTATATATTTTTAATGTGAAAATGTAGACCTGTTAGAAAGGCGTGTATCAATGTTCACCCTGTTCACTGGAAATTAATAATTCCACAAAACCAGACTGCTGGTGGTTAGAGGGTGCTTTCATCATGTCATTGGTTTTATACCCATGTTATGCCCTGGAGCCCAGAACAGTAAGGGAAAATAAAGTCATTTGACCTTGTGGTCTGGAGCTCTCTGAACAATAAAGGGGTACAAAACTCATTTGATCTTGTGCTCTGGATCTCTGTAAGTAGTAAACAGAACAAACTTATGTGGTATCGTGCCCCAGTTCTATATGAGTTGTAAAGGGGAACAAAACTCATTTGATCTTGTGCTCTTGAACTCTAAGTATAGTAAAGGAAAACAAAACTCATCTGATCTTGTACTCTAAACATTAAGGGAAAACAAAACTCATCTGATCTTGTACTCTAAACAGTAAAGGGAACAAAACTCATCTGATCTTGTGCTGGTGAACTCTAAGTATAGTAAAGGAAAACAAAACTCATCTGATCTTGTACTCTAAACAGTAAAGGGAACAAAACTCATTTGATCTTGTGCCCCTGCTCTTTAAGTAGTAAAGGGAAACAAAACTTATTTGATTTGTGCTCTGGAGATCTCTAAGAAGTAAAGAAGAAACAAAACTTATTTGATATTGTGTCCTGGTGCACTTTGAGCAATAAGGGGAAACAAAACTTATTTGATCTTGTCCCCTGGAGGTCTCTAAGCATTAAGAGGACGAAAAACCTATTTGATCTTATGCTCTGGAGATTTCTAAGCAGTAAGGGGAAGCAAAACTCATTTGATCTTGTGCTCTTGAACTCTAAACAATAAGGGGAACAAAACTCATTTGATTTGTGCTTTTTAACCTGTAAGTAGTAAGGGAAAACAGAACTTATCTGATCTTGTGCTCTTGAACTCTAAACAGTAAAGGGAACAAAATCTATTTGATCTTGTGCCCCTGCTCTTATTTGATTTTGTCCCCTGGAGTTCTCTAAGCATTAAGGGGAAATAAAATGTATTTGATCTTGTCCCCTGGAGGTCTTGAAGCAGTAATGGAAAACAAAACTTATTTGATCTTGTCCCCTGGAGATCTCTAAGCAGTAAGGGAAAACAAGACTTATTTGATCTTGTCCCCTGGAGATCTCTAAGCAGTAAGGGAAAACAAAACTTATTTGATCTTGTGCCATCAACTATTTGATCAATTATGGATAAGTAATTGTTGGAATTACACCACCATCATTTAAGTGAAATACCATTCAGTCTGGCATAAAACACTAATCAATCAGGCAGTCTAAATCAGTGTCCCCTTAATTAGAACAAAGATTTAAAGTTAGGCATGTCAGAAACATTTAGTGTCTGTTTTGATTTCCTTGTGGATACTATGGTATTATTCATGCAGAGAAAATATCTTAAATAAAACTATTCTATCTGTTCAAGTCTTTATTCCAATTGTCAAGTAATATTACTTGTGTTTCAATTGGGCCTCTTGCCCTACTTTTCTGTCTTACTTTATGGTAAGTTGTTTTCTTGACACATCACATGATCATACAACTAAGAAAGCTCCTTCTGAGAGAGACATTTGTGTCACCAATATGTCATCTACGTAGAATATGTATACTTTAAATATACTTTAACTATACCGCCATCAAGGCAATTGTAACTCCTATTCTTACAATAACTTGACAAATTGACTCCATCAGGTCTTTGACCCTCGTTCATCTCATTATGAAGTAGAGACTCTTTCCAGATAGGTTTTGTGTGTCCTTATCTTACTCTCTCCAGTTTAGAGGACAATTTAGTATTAATGAGAACAGTGGTTAGGATCTTCAGAACTTCCTCTATCTTAACTCGACTTGACATCATTTGCTGAGACAGTGTCAAACTTCTCCTACAGATAGAAACTCTATTTGATAAAGATAGATTTTCTCCTCGTCTTTTCCCCAAGGGAGTATCCTCTGTCACTATTAAGTTCTAATATTGTTCCTTTCTCAGCTGTTTATTTCAGTAGGTCTTTCTTAATAGTCACTTTCGGCGATCTCAAATCACAAATTAGATAAGTCTGAGCTTATAATAAGTCTGACTTGTTCCACGAATTCTCAACTGCATTTAAAAGTGAACACAGTAACATGCTCTAAATTTGTCCAGAAAGGGTACTGCTGTATGTTTAAGAAATAATCTTAAGCTAACCGTGGTTTATCATCAAATAAACGACAGTTTATATTTTGGACATTAGCTATGCTTAAAATATGTAAACTCTTCCACCTCAAACTGTGCGCAAATCGATGATATACCACAGATATGGAAACATTATTTATATTCTATCACCCCCAAAAAGATTAAAGTCTTTTTGTTAAAAAAAAACTATCTTGGAAAAAGTATATTAAAAGCCATCCAACCTGCTGTGAGAATGGTCGCGACCTTTAGCGCCAAACGTCTGAAGTGCCCCCATGGCAAAGCAATATATATTTATGATATATTTTGCATGTAATAATTCTAGCTTTGTTTCTTTTATACCATAAAATTATAATTTGATGTATACTATTTACTGACTTTATTCAGTCCATTTTTTCAAAAGTTATTATATACATGTAGTAGTTAATACAGCTAAATTGATACTTTACATCAGTTATATAACGTAGCTGTATCTTCTCAATCTCATACTTAGCTGTATCTTCTCAGTCTCATAGTTTAGCTATATTTACTGGGTCTCCTATATTAGCTGTATCTTCTGGGTCTCCTATATTAACTGTATCTTCTGGGTCTCCTATATTAACTGTATCTTCTGGCTCTCCCATATTAGCTGTATTTTCTGGGTCTCCTATATTAGCTATATTTTCTGGGTCTCCCATATTAGCTGTATTTTCTGCGTCTCCCATATTAGCTGTATTTTCTGGGTCTCCCATATTATCTGTATTTTCTGGGTCTCCCATATTAGCTGTATTTTCTGGGTCTCCCATATTAGCTGTATTTTCTGGGTCTCCTATATTAGCTGTATCTCCTGGGAGACATTCTTTACATTAATTCTCCATACAGAACATTGGTTATAATTGTAATGTTGATAACAAGCTCACCTACAAGGTCACAGGATAAAGTTGCTGCTGCAATGAAACTTTGTTGCCACAATGTGTATAATGGTAAACAAACAATGGTAATTCTCATACTATATTGTGATTTTTAGTATAGTTGGAACTATGCCAATCCATGTCCTTTTACCATTATAACATCTTTTGAAGGGCGATAGAATTATGTATATTTATACCCCATAAGGAGAGATTAGCAGCATCAGCTAGGGAGAAAATTTGGGTCATGCTATCCTTAGTCTTGGGAATCAGAAGTCAAGAGAATTGTGGTTATTATGACCTACAACCCTCAGTTCAATTCCTATAGAGGAATCATGCACATCTTTCTTTCTCTATGTCTAAAAAATTACAATACAAAAATCTTACTACTGAGGTTGACATTCATAAGATACAAAGTTATTTGCTTCATTAGAAGTGTATTTTGTTGAAGTAACCATTAATTAACTGTCGGCCATATGGTCCAAGCCAATTGGCGCCCGCAATCATGGCTCTGTGGATGGCGTGTTGGACTACTCCTCCTTCAATGTACTGCTCACACGTTAGAGGCCCCAAGATATGAGGGAGCTCAGAATGTGACTCTGGCAATCACTAGGGTTATAGGAGTTTTTTGTTGCCTTTGTTAACTTCTCTTTTTTGTTAAGTATATATGTAACTCCCAATTAGTTTGACACAGGTTTGTGATTTTGTGCACACAGTAAAGCAATGGGTTTTTTTTTATGACTCTGTTTCCACGTTATGATTTTATCCTACCACAAGTGAATACATGGGCCACATATTTTTGCGAATGGAGCCGCCAGAAATGAAATAACTAGCATCATATTAGTGCACCGAAATCAAACAAATTGAGGCCAATTGTTCTAAAATTGTCTGCAATTATGTGAAATATGAAGTGTTATTTGGGCATTGTCTGAAACAAGAGATGAACTTTACCTGACTTTATTTAATGTGGAGTTTGCACCAGTGGCCAATTAAGCCAGTCTCTTGCAATCCAGATTTACAAGCCTTTTGACAATAGTAAGCTATTGTTACTCATGCTTTGATTTTTTGATTGCTGCTAACCCATATAGCCCTTGTTATGGCAATATATTGAGTTCAGAGGAAGTTTAATCTATTTGTTGTTAAAAAAGGACTAAAAAGCGTGAGTGGTTGCTGTGATGCTCAGATCATATGATTGAAAAAAATAATTATGGTATAAAACTATAATTAAATTCAAGTCCGTATATGGCTCACTGATTCGAGTCCATCTGTTGACGTCATGCTTGTATTTGAGTGAGACATGATTTGCCGCATGGGAGGTTTTTACAAGGTCTCCTTTCGCTATTACAACATATCTAAGTAAGGCAGAGTGTGACTTGCCAATGTCCTTTAGTAAGATGTTAAACCTCAATAAAGCAAATAAACAAATCAGAAAGTTACTCTTAAAGCCTGAAATTCGAGTCCATCTGCTGACGTCATGCTTGTATTTGAGTGAGTCACATGATTTGCCGCATGGGAGGTTTTTACAAGGTCTCCTCTCGCTATTACAACATATCTAAGTAAGGCAGAGTGTGACTTGCCAATGTCCTTAAGTAAGATGTTAAACCTCAATAAAGCAAATAAACAAATCAGAAAGTTACTCTTAAAGCCTGAAATTTGAGAAGCCCCTTCGATTTGTTTTTGAGCCACTCTGACGATCGAGAACTGACATGTATTAAATAGGGTGTAAGTCCACAGCAATTCTATAGATTTAATCAGTTCTTCTTCCAATATTATGTGTCTAGTTCTTTTGTTTTCAAAACAGGCATTATGGTGTCATTTGTTTCTTTTTGACTGGATTCTTGGCAATTGTCTCATCGTGGGACTGTCACAGCCAGTGCACCTGCTCAGGTGAGACAACGAGGGTCCTGTTATGTGAATAGGTCTGTAAATGAGAGCTACATGTATTCAGGCATCGAAAATAACTACTACTTCAAAGGAAATACATGTGCATGATGAAAATCAATGATGATAATACATGTATGTTTGATAAGGCAGTTTCCTGCATAACTCAACATTAACATTTTTGTCTTATCTTGAATGTTTTTTGTATTATTATTATTTATTTATTTTACTACTTGATTCT
Source organism: Mopalia vespertina (assembly GCA_030265115.1). Classification (NCBI taxonomy): domain Eukaryota; kingdom Metazoa; phylum Mollusca; class Polyplacophora; order Chitonida; family Mopaliidae; genus Mopalia; species Mopalia vespertina. The sequence goes on from JAQQZZ010090861.1 coordinate 13,372, forward strand.
TATGGTAATCTTTAACAATGTTTTTTGCATTTGGTTATCTTGTGTTTTTTTTTGTATGTGTGTTTGCTAAGTAATGTTAAAACAACAGTAGTTTTTTTGTTTCTGATTTTTTTTCTCCATCCTTGAATGCCCATAAGTAGCCTACTGCATTAAACCCCAATCAAACAAACAAGTACTAAATTTATTAGCGTTCCTAAGAGAATAAGTTTAGCAAAAACACAACATATTTAAATACGACTCATCAAATTCTCTTAAATCTGGCAATAAAGTCATTTAACTCAAGTTGTGTGTTCACTTTTTATAGGATTTTTATGTTGTATGTCCTCATGTTTCAAAGGCAGACATGTTGTATTGTTTTCTAGAAGTTGAAATGTTTCCGTTAAAAGTGTCAAGCCCTAGCTATCTTATACCCCCCTCTGAGGTAAATGTCTGCCATATCCTGATTGACCATTTTGTAGAAGTTGAAATGTTTCCGGTGAAGGTGCCCTGTCATAGCTGATGTTATCCCCCCTCTGTTCCAAACAGTCATAACTTCCCAATGAAGAGTGGTCACAGATTTTATGCCTCAGTTAACAAAGGCACTACAGAGTTTAATGCATTTGCTCAGGCAAACAGATTCTTTTATTGTGATTACTTGGCATTGGATTTTCATTCTCTGATGTGTCCTTGTGCGTTTTGAATGATGAAACTGGCCAAAATCAGAAACAGTTCAGGTTCAGTTGCTATCTAGTTACTGGCGGGCTGTAGACAAAATATGAGCAAATTATGATTTTTACGAGGTTTCCACTCGGTTTCCCATCGTAATTAGGCAAGGAACAGTGTGAAGTGGACAATCCATCATCATATAAGTGAAATACCCTGGAAGAAGACATTAAACCCCAATCAAACAAACAAACAAACACAAGGACATGCGGGCCCTTTGATGTCACATATTCAGTAATATTTTTAAGAAGTGAGTGCTTCTTTGGGTCCTCAGTAAGAAGTTAAGAGTCTATAGCTTTTTTTATTTATTTAGTGATAATTTATGCTTAACTTAGCACTGGAGGAACAAAACATTTTCAAATGGAGCAAAACACTTCACATTTTATGGTTGTTTTAGTGTGGCAATTACTGTTGGATACACCGCTGTCATCTTAGTGAAATACCCTTGGGCACAGTATTAAACACCAATTTAATCAAAAACTTCTATCAAACCAGGAATGCCTTCCTTGATGTCAAAGACCTGTTACGCCCTGTGGTGATTCTTTGATTGCCAGTGGTGTTGAGGGTTGTTTCACGCACACATTGGACTGTCATGCCATCATATTAGTGAAATAATCTTAAGTAGATGGTTAAACCGCAGGCGAACAAACAAATCGAAGATTCCTAGTGCGTTGTAGTTTAATGACAACATTCTTGTGTCTGGAAACATTGAAGATTCTGCCACATTGTGTCTGGCTCACTATTGACTTTTGTAATGTTTTATTTATTTGATGACAGTGAATTGATTGGTTCGTTTCTTAGTCAAAGTACCAGCCTTAACCCTGGGAGGCCTATATGACCCCCAGCATTTCAGGGCCAGCCTCATTCCGCCAGGTATTTTTAGATATCTAAAACTATTTTTTTTTAGCCACTTTAGCCCAGTGTCCCTCATACGACCCTACTGGTCGCTGTCTACTACTGACCCCTATCGGCTAGAGATTGCATAAACATGGCTATGCCCCTCCTTCATCTACCAAGAGTTTATAATTTTCACGTTTTTTAAGCAGGGTTGGGCCTCCCAGGGTTAATGTGAGTGAAATAACCTTGAGTACTGTAATACCCCAAACAAGCAACGCCTCACCCATTATATTGACAAGTTGGCATATGAGTGAAATAACTTCCTGCAGTAATGATGACTGAGGAACCAAGTACATGAATAAGAGATGAATCTACGTGGTGTCTATCCTCTTCTCATAACCATCGTACTCTTACCGCTTCCATCTTACATAGCATTACTTGGCAGACAGAGGCATCGGTTGAGGATCTGCATCTACCTATTAAATTTTCAGTGATATAGCCCCTAGCATGGTGCACTAATGTGATGTCAAATTACACTCCAGAATCACATCATGTAGAGCACAGAGACCACGGGCTTTGGAGGATCGCCAACATTTCTTTTTTTTTTTTTGCAGAATGCTTCTCATTTTTGTACCTTGTATAAGCTATATTCTTACACAAGTAGAGTACATGTTTTTGTATGGCAATATGATATATGATGATCCTTTTGATTGCATGTGATAAGTAAAAAAAAATGTGTATTGGCAAGTCAATATCATGAATTTGTCATTTGTAGGGTATTATCTGGATATTAGAAACAAGGATTTCATAACCATTAGCATGCATTTGGTTACAAATAATTAAGACTTCTATAGACAGGCATTGACATTTTAACAATGTTGATGATTATCTAATAGTGCACCATTCTTTGCATAATAAACTTGTCATGTACATGTTAGTTGTTGTTTGTGACATTCAAGGTGTGTTGAACCCAATGGTCCTGGCATGCAAGTCATGTGAGCAAAATAATCTGAAATACTGTGCAAAACTGCAATTAATCAGACCGTCTCTTATGACAATATAACCACCCCTACCCATGTCCATTTTAGGCATGTGACTTAACCCACCCAGGGATCCAATGAGCTCAAGGCCCCAGCATTTACTTTGACAAAGTTTTAGTAACATGGTCTAAAGGAAGTCTTTAGTACTACATGTAGGTATAATGATTTTATAGCTAAGATAAAAGTTTACGACTTTTTTTTCTTCAAAATCTTTTTTTTGGACATAGGTGGGTATGGTTAATTTTAAGCCCTCAATATTGTTTGATTGATCTGGGTATGGTAATGCCATACTTAAGGTTTTTTCCATCATATGACAGCTGAAGGAAACCACTTGGATACCACTGGCAGCTAACAAAGACAAGATACAACAATCACAAGGCACAGTACAGATACACCATGTGCACAAAACATACTGCGATACTGGTTTCTTGTTGGCCCTTATTTCTAAGAGCAAGGACAAGAGGAAGCTTGCTCCAACCACTTGCTCTTACAGTATAGAGCTGAAGCTTTATAACATAACACACAGCCATAATTGCAGCTCTTTCAGTCTATGACTGTACATGTAAGTATAGTTATATGTAAGAAAAGGCATTCTCATTAATCATGATATTGGACAGAAGCTGATATAACTATGTTATAACCAGAGGATGTTTCTTCAAAGAAGCCAGTATCAGACCCAATTCTTCAATTGTATTTTTTTTACTAGATCTCATTTCACTTCTTTTTGCATGGGGCCCTACAGCAAAGTTTCCATTCTGAGTATTGATTTTATTGAAGTATTTATAAGTTGATACTGTTTGCTAGAGTTTTCTGAGTTAAAGATTTCTTGGCCATTTATTTCACAGTTATGTAAGATTAAAATAGATACTGCCTACACCATGACTCACCTCTATGTCCTTATGCTTCATCAGAACAACTTCTCTGTGGTATTCAGAGTAACATGTAGCTCATGACGTTAAACTTGATTCCATTATCCTACAGATGATGTGACCAGAAACTGAATTATATATATGATGCCAGAATAACATTTAGACTTAAGCTTGAAAATGGTGCAAGAATACACATTTTAAGCGTATGCTTCAAACTGATATCAGTTTACAGATTAGACATACACATTTATGAGTTTTCAAGCCTGTTTAAACGCATATAAGCTTGAAGGCTTGTTCGATTAGAGATAAAAATAGCCTGCATGCATAGGATTAAAAATAGGACCATACAGGGATTTAAACAAATGTTTTGAAATGATGTCAGAATAGAGATTAAAACATGCTTGAAAATGATGGCAGGTTCAATATTTAAACACATGCTTGAAAACGATTTCAGAACAGACATTAAAATATATGAGTGATATAACCCTAAGTATAGTTTAAAGTACTTAAACCCCATTCAAACAGAAATGATCTTGAAATCAATGTCTACATTGACACATGAGTATATTCTTGAAAATTATGTCATCGTAGACAAATGTGTACATTCTTGACATATTGACTTTGAATATATATGTTAGTCAGAGACTCTAATTAGAATATTATATCAGTGAAGAAAAGCTAAATTTTCTTTCTTTACAATAAAAACAGACTTAATAACAATGGCCGGTTCTAGAGTGGAATTATAGGGGGTGTCATTCAAGTACTGACATTAAAACTTTACATTGACCATAAACTATAACTTGTTTTTTCCTGTATCTTATTTGGTCCACCTTGTTGTCCACCACTACTATAGTAGGGGGGACTTAGAAATGCTACTCGGCGTCCGTCCGTCACAAATGTTTGTGAACACACTAGCTTGAAAACAAATTCACC
>JAQQZZ010090872.1:0-17751 GCA_030265115.1 Mopalia vespertina
GTCAGTCAGTCAGTCAGTCAGTCAGTCAGTCAGTCAGTCAGTCAGTCAGTCAGTCAGTCAGTCAGTCAGCCAGCCAGTTCACATAGTGACAGAAAGCTAATTTTTAACCGTTGATACCCAGTATGAATAATAATTATCAGGAAGAACTATACTATAAATGTGCATGTTTACCATAGACCGCAATGTTTATATGCGTTACCATGGTAACTTAGGTGAAAACAGAATAGCCTTCGGCAAAAATGTAAGGCAAAACAACGACAGATGTAGATCAAACACTATTTGATAAAGGTAAAGCCTATGCGCATGCGTCATGACACATAAACGAGGGGATTCCCCACAAAAATGCCGAACACTCAGGTGTGTCACAGGAAAACATATGTTTTTATATTACTTTGCCTCCAGCCTTGTTACACGCAAAACGGTCTATGATCGATTCTTGTCTTTCGACTCATTGTCATTGATAATGCAATTGTATTCGAAAACCTTTTCATGGATTTTTTCCCCATCCGTACAGCGATACAGGTGAATCATAATTGAGTCACATTAAAGTCTGTGCAGCTATCCACCTAAAGTTAGAAACTTTCAAATGAACGAAAACGGACTAAGTTAAGGCGGCTTAGCTGGATACAAGCGACAAAGTGATTTATTTTCCAAATAAACTTAATAGTTTGTGTTTGTTTATCGGAATGGTTTAAGCAGCTTTGAGATTAATACCAAATGTCCTTAATAAAGACTGCCATAGCAAGCTGTTTTATAGACTTTTTTAATAATTTCTTTTTCTTCTGATTCATAATATAATTCTGGTGTTTAATTATGCTATTGTTATCACGTGTAAGAACAGAACAGACGTGAAACTCTATGCAAGCTCTTATTGAGAGGAAGTAGACAGAATGTCACTGGGTTGTTTATTTTACCAGGTTAGCGTAAGATGAGCCCTGGTCTAACTGTGTGTCTGTTTGTAGAATGGAATATGAGGATCGTTTAATTTTGTCTCCGTGTTAACGCTATGCGCTATGTTAACTTTGTAAGTAGTGGGATTTTTTGGCAATGACTCATCAGTTAAAGGTATATACGGAATGATATAGCTAACTGTATAGCCCTGTATAAAAATTATTTCTATTGTGTAAATAGAGTATAGCCTATGTTTGGTCTGCATGCGTCTTTATTGTGATCGTCTGACAAGTGGCTGGCTAGTCGGTCGGCCGGTGTTGGTCGGTCGGTTAGGTGGTCGGTTTCTCTTGTGACTGGGTTGGTTGTGTGGGTGGGTTGGTGCCTGGTTCATTCGTTCATTTATTTGTTCATTCGTTCATTCATTTATTTACTCATCCACTCATTCCTCCATCCATCCATTCATCCATCCGTGTCCTGGAATTTCCCATAATTGTAATTAATAATATTAATAATTTAACCATTGTGTTATTGTCCTTGATAAAGGTGTTTCTGAACTTGTGAAATAATCTCTAGTTTGTCAGCTAAACGGGTCGACCATAGATCCTGTCCCAATATCACATGGCAAAACGGTCCGAAATGTATATATCAAGGCGTCATATGGAATTAGACATGACATCGACATGAAAATCGAATGCTTGCGCATGCAAGATTGAAAACTGCTGGTATCGATGCATCTTCATTTACACAAGGGATATCGAGAAAATAGTATGCAAATCTCGAATGCCGAAGAAGCAGCAATGTGCATATTTTTACATGTTTTCGCTATAACAAAAATAATTTTCTAATTTAAATATAGTTTAATTGTTTGTTATAATTTGAGTTTTTGCAATCCATATAACCTGGCTTGACAATTAAAGCAAATAAATAAATCGATTCATTTTGTTGTGCTTTATAAATTTATATACTACATTTTGATACTAATTGTATTAGTATATGACTTTTGCAGTTGTGGTAAATGATATGCGCCTGCACAAACAAACGTGATAGGCGTAACTCCGATCGATATCAGGGCCAATATCAAAATAGAAGGTTTATAATCTGTAGATTTATCACTTAAATTACCTTATACAAAGCTGTTACTGCACTTACCAGGGGGAAAAAACATGTTTCTTGGTTGCCATGGTAACTGGTTGTCCATCCATGGCAACACAAGTGTTTCTATGTCTGCCTTGATACAGTTGCTGTATAGTAGTTAATTACTGTATAATTAGTGTTATATGGATTACTGATTGTCTCCAAATAAAATATCACAAAGCAAGAGCGAGTTGTTGGAGTCATTCGTCTATAGTGGGTAAAGGTTCCCCAAGGAATACATTTGTGTTGCGTTTTGAATTTGTCATCCCGTTTGTCATCTAATCTAACATCAAAAAATGTTACTGCGTTTGTTGTCATCCTGTTGGCATTCAGTACGGATAGCTATCAAGATTCCTGCACGGGAGTGAACCGGGTCGGGCTAAAATTTTGGCTTGAAAAGTAGGAGTTGTTTCTATCTGGCGGTGGTATCTGACCAGCATTTATTGGGCCGGTCGCTGGGTGGGATATGGCTCCAGGGCTATCAGACATCATATCAGTAGGCAGTGATATCTCAAAAGACATAATTAACCAACAATTATTCCGGCAAATATTAGATCCGGGTATCGTCAATGCACTCTTACGCTTTAGTGACTTGCAAATATCAGGATAATTAATGAGATTGTCAACGCTAAAGTCTAACTTATTAGTCTGGTTTGTACAAGTCGTGCAGTTCTCAAATAGTTTATTTATATCAATGTAACAGTTAGCGTACGTTACAGTTTGAATTTATGAACGAACTTTTATAGTTATTTAATTCGAAAAATCAGAACTTTCTGATAAAACCTTATTTCGCGAGTCCTTGTCACTCTAACCCACCACCGAGAGGGGATGCACAGATTCAAATCTGCCAGTTGATGCAGGTGCTTGAAGAAGTCACACGCGATGTGGCTCCTGCTATCGCTGTTGTATTTGTGTAAGTTTTCCTCGCGGTTTCCTTCGCAATAAATAAGCCACAATAAGAAGTACATATATATAAGTGAATTGGCCTTGAGGAAAAAACTAATAAGTTAAGAAGCCATAATAAGAAGTATAAGAATTTGAAATCATACTGTTAAATACAATACGTAACCACTACTCAAGTCATGCACGATGCTTCGGGCAGTATTTAATCTCTAAGAGAAAAGTGTGTACTAAACAGCATTAATCCAAAATAAAATGTGAGAAAACCTTTAATTACTATTTTTTCCTTTTTCATATGTGTAACTTTGGTTCAAATGTGTCAGCTTAAATACTGGCTTGCTATCATACACATGTGGTTATATTTTAATGGATACAAAACCAGTGTTTATGTAAAAAGAATAACAAACAAAATACCTATGTGCACATTCATATATTCTTATAATTTCTGTTTGTCACAATACATTTTTTTTAAATTTTAAATTTTATTTTATATTATTATTTGCTTTGGTGCTTATTTATAATAACTAAGCATACGTGGCCTCAAAATCGTTTCTTTTGTCTACCACTGCATTTGTATACACATGTCAGCCAATCGCTGTTCGTTTCATTCATCGAGTCCTGTTTTTACATTTAACCCAGGTAAATCGATGTGAAGGACGCCAGGTAAACACAGGTGTGTCACAGAGAGAACAGCACGTAGGGGCTTCGCGTTCCTGCTGCCAATTTACAAGACCAGGTTCGCAATGGAGATTTTACTTAAACGTTAATGGCTGAAGAGATGAGTGTGTTAAATAGGATGAATACAATTCCCCTGGATATTTCACCTGTACGGTCTTATTAAGGTAGGTTATCTGGTTTTGACGGTGACTCATTAGCTCTCCCTGTATACAGCGGAAATAGCGGTAGCCGCCCATTGATGGGACTACTACATTCTACCCACAGTTTATATCCTTTAAGAAAACAACAATAAACCCTTTATTACCGTTTTAGTCTACTTGTTATATTTCATCTGGGATTACAGTATATTGTAATCCCAGATTTCATTAACACAGAAGAAATAACAGTGCCTACTCTGTGTCTGGCAATGGAAGGTTTGAGCAAATCAACTTAACTTACAAGAAACTTAACTTACAGTGTTTGACCTCTGGATTTCATGTTTTCTTTATTGTTTGTATATCAATATGGCCTGACTGGTTATTCCGAAAACACGTTAATTAACATTGTAAACTCTGAGTTAGTTTCGTTGACAGTCTCTGTGTCAATCTTTATAACGGTACGTCTCTACCTGTTTGATTCCAAAACATACTTAATATACACATGTAACTCGTACACTTTTTTCCCCATGCAACCCACCGTGTAAAAAATAATACTTTGTTGTTAATCAAACAAGGTTATAGTTTAAACGAAGCATTGGTCTACTGACAAGAATTCCATATAATTATGCGTAAACTTTTTATTCTTGTTAATGACAAAAAACACAAACAACTCCCGTGGTGAAAGAATGCTACCGTAAGCTGATGTCATCGCTTAAAAGAGGTCTGGCTGCGCGGGAGCATATGGTAGGCGGGATCACTTTCAATAACGTTATCCTTCGCATTTGTTCGGAGTCACTCGCCATAACACAGCGTGGTGAAAGGCTAGGACTGCCTTAATCAATAAACAAACCGCTATGCCTTTCCCATATGATTTGTCACAGCTTTTTATCGAGTCGACAAAGCTTTCTTCTATCTTTGAACATAAATCTCTGGGGACACAATACTATCCGTCTCGTCAGCGGTTACATCATGAAATGTAACTGGATAAATAACTCGCCTAATTGTGTGTGTCTCTGTCTACCGTGTTACGGTAACACGATACCCTGCAGCAAGTGTCGTTAAATTGGTTGTGTCAACACAATATAGGATACCACATGACGGTACAGAGTTTTCAATGTTGCTGATAAAGAAGCTTGTACATGTACGTTCGTTTGCGGAACTTTATACATTTGAAAGCCTCCGACCGATTGATATAAATCAAGATCCCGGTCGCTTGGTTTGTAAGTGTTTTATAGTAAATAAAATACGTTGACAAAACGACTTTTCATGTTCATTAGGTGTGTAACACATACTCATTCGAGAAAAATACGTCAAAAAATGAAAATTAAAAAAAGATGGATTTGTCCCTATCTTAACCTCATAAAAGAACACAGGTTCAGAAACTATAAAGACAAGACAAAACGTCATCTCTCCACTTATCTGCAAGTGACATACTTTTGGAAAAATTCTGGAACAAAATAAGCCTTTTTGTTTTTGTTTTAATCCAGCTGACTAGCAATTGTTGGCAGTAGATATAATTTTATTGTAGAGATAGATCACTTGCTTGTCCCCATCTGGATTCAAACTCGCGTTCTGGCTAGCAGGCGTTTTAATGTATTTTGTCAGTGAAAAAAAAATTGAACTTGTACTCGGTTCACCCTTTCCAAATAAATCACAGAAAAAGATTCCTTGGCACGTAGCATGCCAACATAATGCATTTGCAAATACAATGTATTATAATCTCTATGTGCCTAAATTATAAAAGCTTAGTATTGGTTTAGTTTAGCTATGATGTATATTTCCTTGGGTCCTGTGGTTGTCCTATTTTTGTCTTATCTTGTCTGTGTTTCTTGCCAGTGATGTCGAGGGTAATTTCCTTCACCCATTGGGCTGGCATGTTATCATATAAGTGAAATAGCATTGATTACAGCTTTAAGCAATATCAAACAAATTAACGAATCTAAACAGGTATTGCAAAGAAATATAAAATCAACCGATGAATATGTCAATATGTCAGCCAAAAAGAATTTTAATGTAGAGAAAGACATTTTTTATTATTTATGTGATTGAGTGCATTTTCCAAACAGTCCTCCGTTTGTTGAAACTACATCCCAACGTAAATATAAATTCCATTAAATTTCGTTCATTAACAGTAAGATCGTTAGCTGCCTAAAGGTAGGGGTTCGGGGGTGGGGACGGAACAACGAACAGACCAACTTCCTTCTGTGATAGGACAAATGTTATTTATCCTGCATGTGCAGTTTTAATGTACGTCATCTATTTTAGGAAAATGTACGTCATCTATTTTAGGAAAGTTAACATAAAACCAGTATACCAGTATAAATAAGCTTGAAATGTTTGTTTATACTTTTAGACTATAAATCCAGTTTTATACGAATTCGTCTGTTTCTGATATCTGAGTCATATAGTTAAAATACTTATCTCGGCCAGTGACCAATTATACACTTTACGAAACAGTGGGCGTATATTGAGTTCTCATCAACATGTAGGCTATGTATACAACTGCAAAGGGTCGAGGAATGAGTTTACTTTCTTAATTAGGGTTTTAAGATCCACTGACGGTTTCATCACACATATGAGGAGGGTGAGGATAAACATGGCGATGGAAACTACCCTGGTCTCTAGCGATTGACAAACCACGCCCACAAACACGCACTCCTGGCAGTGCACCACACTGACAGTAGCAGCAATCGGTATAACAGTGACACACTTAATGTTGCCACTTTAGCGGTCGGGAAAGTCATATAGAGGTGTATTTAGACACCACAGAAAATAAATTTTTCTTCTTTGTTTTTTTTGACGTGATTCAGTTTTGACTGAAAAGATGTTGACGAAACGTTCTTAAAATTGATAATGCTGTAATGAGTTTGTCAGTTCAGGCCCTACAACAATTTTGTTCCCCTTTGTTTAATTGTAAATTCATCTACCAGCCCACATTTGTTGGAAAAACGTACAACACCAACCGCAACCAAATTTGGCCCAACAATTTGAGATGGATGACACCAATTCAAACGGAAGTCTGGTTTGTCTGTTCAAATTGTATTTGGTTGAAGACGGAAAGCGACAATTGGGTCTAACTTGTTTCAATTTAGCATGTAATGATCATTTTTGATTGGCCAAACTACAAATAACATTACTTTCCGACGCATTTTACTGGGGATTTGTCCTCACATTAAGGTTAAAATTTGCAAATTCAATTGTCAATTAAATTGATAAATGCATTGGGTTAATAACTCGATGTCGCTCTATTAAAAATCCTTTTGACTTATATTCGTGTTCTATTCTCGTTTCTATTTTTGTTCCTATTTTTGTTTTTTAGAGTTTGGATTTGAGAACTGAATGTCAACCCCAATGCAGGAGTTGCCTGAGTTCGTGAAGAACGACACGACATGGCCGCCCTCAGTAAGTCACCCACTAACAGATTATAGGAATACCATTAAATAAAGCTGTATACAGTATATAAGATAATATGTATACGAAGGGTTTTCAGGCATTCGGGCACAAATGATGGTACTGATGTAATAATCCCCACAGAACGTAACATGAGACAGGTTAATTCTTTTTTAAATCAACGTTCGGTTTGATTATCTTTTAAGTTCAGCCATGTATACAGGAAGATAAACAAGAAATTCTTTGTAGTTATTCTAAGTAATATTTAATACGCTCCTTTAATTATTACTCAAAGATACAGCAGGGTTTATGTTCTTATTTAAGCTTTTAACCAATGAAACGTTTAGCAAGCCGCGTTACATATCCAGTTAAATGGACTAGTAATTAAGTTAATCGTTTTGAATGCGTTATACTTCTATAACCCATGATGCCTGACAAATGCTGCACACTGTATTTATGCATGCTTAATTGGGACATTCATCAGGTCTATTATGTCTTTAATATTTATCCTGTCAGCAAAAATATAGAAATTCATATGAAACTCATTTCATCCGAGAATCAGGACAACATAATTTAATAGTTTCATAAGGGTCTTTAACTAGAAGTATACAACCTCCTATAAACCCAATGTATTAACATTTACGTAACATCAGTTCACTTTTTATAGCATAACGCGTTCTACTGTATAGTATATGAAGTTTGAAAAACGTAAGTCTGATGAGGAATCACGGGAAATATACAATTCTACCCGGCCACAGTCAGTTGTAACAAATTATGTTCGTTTATTCCCATTACATATAGAGATAAGACACGAGATGCAATGTCCGATGTCTGCTTGTATAATTGAGGATTATGATAAAGCTCTTTTCACTTTATTTAAACATATAATTAAACATTGAAGAAATATTGCCTAGAATCACAATTCGTATTGCATCGTCTGTAGTGGGGAGGGGGTATAGGGAGTGTAATGTGGGGGGAGGGGGTATAGGGAGTGTTATGTGGTACGTGCTTTGCTGAAATTCTGATTTTTGTTGAGGTCATTTAGGTCGTTTGATACAGGGATATGATTATAACTCAACATTAATGGAGTCAATCATGTCGCAAGATGTCTCAACGGATCAGATTAAAATCGTACTGCACGACACTATGGTTGAATATGGCCCGAACTTAAACTATACAATATTAGATTCGATTTATAAACCTCATAAATATATTATTTTTATTAATGTTTGAATGTAAGACAGACTATATTATTCCAAGAACCGTGTGTATACTTTTCAGACCAATCCATTCACGGACTGTAGTATCAAACTGAAGAATGTAAGTTATGCCGCAGCCATTTAACACTACTTATACCATATTATACGTAGCACTGTTAACAATTTGTGCACAGTTTACACTAACACTGACTTAGATAGGTTTATTAATCGGCCTAACTTTAATTATTATACCGTTTCAGCAACGAGTGCTATTCTATACTGGCACTGTTCAAATGGGCCCCATTGCTACTTATACTTTAAACGACAAACTGCCATAATTCCTTGTTTTGTTAATTTGCCGTCCTAATGTGACCTGGGTTGAGTATAGACTCATCCCAGATGTGACTAATCAGCACTATGAAGAGGTGACCCAAGCCTGCTCACTTTTAGAATCACTATAACCTCTGTCTAGAGATTTTGACAATTAACAGGAGGCATAGATATTCATGGTATCACACAAGCTCGAGTTTGATACTCTTTTTCTAATACAATTTAAATTTTATTAATATTTAATTACTTTGTTGTGTCAGACTTCTCATGACACTCATGTTTACCAACTTTAGACAAAATTATGAATATTTATAGGGTCGCCAACCATACCAATTTAAAGTTAGGGTTATCCATACGCGATAAAAATAAAAAGAAATTAAACCACAACAAAAAATCAGACTAACAAGAAAATATTTAAATCAGCTTTGTATTCAACGTGTGTTATGATGGAAGCATAGCTTACATAACGTGTGTAATGATGGAAGCATAGTTTACATAAAAATACAATACCTAACGTGTGTAATGATGGAAGCATAGTTTACATAAAAATACAATACCTAACTGAGTTATGATGGAAGCATAGCTTACATAAGAATACAACACCTAACGTGTGTTATGATGGAAGCATAGTTTACATAAGAATACAACACCTAACGTGTGTTATGATGGAAGCATAGCTTACATAAGACTACAATACATAACGTGTGTAATGATTGGAGCATAGTTTACACAAGACTACAATACCTAACGTGTGTTATGATGGAAGCATAGTTTACATAAGAATACAATACATAACGTGTGTAATGATTGGAGCATAGTTTACATAAGACTACAATACCTAACGTGTGTTATGATGAAAGCATAGTTTACATAAGAATACAATACCCGGAACCTAACGTGTGTTATGATGAAAGCATAGCTTACATAAGAATACAACACCTAACGTGTGTTATGATGAAAGGATAGCTTACATAAGAATACAACACCTAACGTGTGTTATGATGAAAGCATAACTTACATAAGAATACAATACATAACGTGTGTAATGATGGGAGCATAGTTTACATAAGACTACAATACCTTACGTGTTTTATGATGAAAGCATAGTTTACATAAGAATACAATACCCGGTACCTAACGTGTGTTATGATGAAAGCATAGTTTACATAAGACTACCCTACTTAACGTGTGCTATGATGAAAGTATAGCTTACATAAGAATACAACACCTAACGCGTGTTATGATGAAAACATAGCTTACATAAGAATACAATACCTAACGTGTGTTATAATGAAAGTATAGCTTACATAAGAATACAATACCTAACGTGTGTTATGATGAAAGCATAGCTTACATAAGAATACAACACCAAAAGTGTGTTATGATGAAAGCATAGCTTACATAAGAATACAACACCAAACGTGTGTTATGATGAAAGCATAGCTTACAAAAGAATACAATACCTAACGTGTGTTATGATGAAAGCATAGCTTACATAAGAATACAACACCAAACGTGTGTTATGATGAAAGCATAGCTTATATAAGAATACAACACCAAACGTGTGTTATGATGAAAGCATAGCTTACATAAGAATACAATACCTAAATTTTGTAGCACGCAGACGAACAGCACTTTAGATATGGATGACGATCGAGGGAACGGTTTGGCATAAACGACAAAGCTATAATTAAGTCATGACCTGTAGAGGTTTTACTTGTGTTTACCACTCAACATGAACATGGATGTTTTTCTAAAATAACACATGTTATAATCTTCTCTGGAGTGATTATATCGACCTCAGCTTCCGAGAACACCACCAAGCATGATAGTAAATCTATTTGAACCGCATAGAGGGGCCTCATTTGATTAAAACCTTCGCCGTCTTACCTCCATGATGTAGAGTATAGTTAGCTTGGTCATAAACTAGGACCATGTTAAGTAGTGATCAAAACTCTGTCGTGCTAATTTTCCACTCTGTGGATATTAATCCTCTCAAATCAATATAACCTTGTTTTCTCACCCGTAGTGCATTCATTTGTATATATAGACATTATAGTCAATAGCTTGAAAATGGTGTTAGCATACGCTCCAAACCGTTCCTCGTCAATAAATCCAGAAGTTGTATATCCATAATAATAAAAAAAAAACTTGTAATGTTGTCCAGATAATAGACAGAAAATGCCATACCTAAAACTTTCGTATCTACTTTTGAGTAGAGTGATCTCTCTTTCTTATTATACAAACTGTCGTTTTCATTACGAGCAGTGATAGCAAGAAAGCATATAATATATTTTAAAGAGATTCACTTTCGGGTTAAGCACAGGGACGTCAAGAAGCCGGTCTAGTATTACGCATATATGTGCTCACTTTCGTTTTTTGCTTTGTTTTGCGTCCTGTCACAGTTGTCCTGTATTTTATGTTTGTTGCCATTGTAATGTTAGTCTACTCTGGTTACCATCAATGCTTTGCGCGGCACAACGTCTAACGGGTGAACTAACCTTAAGAAGGATGAAAACCCCAATCAAATATAACTTTTAATCTTTACAATTCTCAACGTGCCAGCATTTGCCCATCTCTTAACAGGTGTTAAACGTCAGAAATAGCAGCACTCGGGTCCAAACTGTTGAATATTTTTACCTTACAATATTATATCTTTAACAAAATGTAAGTATCATACGCCTCGGAGCTAATTTGTTTTCAAGAATGGACACAGAAAAAAACACTTTTAGATATACAGCCGGTTTTTGATCCATTCTCCTGGCTATCAATAATAAGTCTTACTTCCGAACCGATGCCATTTTTTGGACTTTACCGCAGTATCTCTTTATGGATGTGTCGATAGTCATCATATCTCTACGTACTATGCTATTGTTTTAGTTTGAGCACCGTCTAAATTCTATTGTGAATGATAATCCCTAGTAAATGCCTTGCGACGTTATATTTGTTTCTTTGTGCGTGTTAGTGTGTGTGTTTCAGTGGATGACCAATTAACTATATTGTATATAAATTCAATAAAAGAAAATTGACAAATTTTAAAGACAGATTTATTTAATTTTTTTTCTATTTGCAGAATCCAAACATGGGAGACGATTCCAATGGCTTTCAGCCTTTAGACAATGTACCTATAACCATAGGCATTGTGGTCCCTCTGATAGTACTAGTTATTGTACTGGCTATTCTTATCTACTGCTACTGTCGACGAAAGCAAAAACTGATGTACAAGCAAGGCATACAAAAAGTAAGACTCGTATTTTGTTGTTGTTTTATTTCTCAATGAGTACATTTAACACTTCATTTAACACTTCATTTAACACTGTTAGGGCAGCACAGCCAGCACTATTCAAGTGTATGCCATGTTACAGGTTTTCTTGAAGCAGAGTTATTTTATTATATTATTTCATCTTTTATTACATACTGTGAAAATTAAAATATTTCATACTGGTATATTTATTATTTTTAAGTTCTATGAATAACGAAAATTGATCTCTAGCAGATATAATAGGTTGGAGGGAACTTCATGTTGCTCTGATAGTTTCAGAGCCAAAGAGGAACAAGAAGCTGATATGTTTGTGAAGTCTTTGTATTGTTCTGGGAGTGTATTTGTCCCCTGATGTTTTTGTTTGTTGCCAGTGATGTCGGGGTGGTTTCCTTCACCCATTGGGCTGGCACGCCGTCATGTGAGTGAAATAACCTAAAGTGTGGCGTTAAACCCCAATCAAACAAACAAACAAACAATATAAAAGGTTTATCCGATGCCTTTTGCGGCATCAAAGTACAATGATGTCTTTTGAAAACTTAACATAAGAACAATACAATAGTCAATACCACAAATATTTACCCTCTAGATAGAATAAAAACTTCTGTTTCTGCTTACCAGCATGCCCAGTTTCGACACACTGTCAACGGAGCATCAGTTTTCACAGTGCAGAGCGAGACTCAGCTGGAATCCATACAGAGCACGTCAGTCACTTCAGAGAGATGTTTGAGGTACTCTGGGGAGCCAGGTATCTCATCCTTGCCAGTAAGCGGGAGATCGGTATCTTATGACTGCCTTGGGGACGGTGACAAATCGTCGTCTTGGACTAATTTACGAAATTCAGTATCGTCGGATCATGGTTATTACGGATCGGACACATTAGGCATAAATGTATCTGCTTCTCACCTTAGTAAGAGTGCTGGGATAGCTCAATCATACCTGGACTCTAGGGACAGCAGCCCAGAAAGATCTCTCAGCAGTGATCACATACAGCGAGGACAATGGCCTCCTTTTGCCAAATTGAACGGAAACATGGGGAACAGCTTAGGTCGAGACAGTGGGCTTGGAAGCAGTATGGAAACCTGTCTGTCATACCAAACGGACTCCAAGTCTTCTCTGTCCAATTACAGCATGTTGTCATCTGATGAAGACATTTACAGCCCTGCGGCCCCAGTCAGACCAAAGTCTCTACCACCTCTCTATCCCTCCCTACAGACAGAAATAAAGAAAGTAGTAAACATTCCTTTTAGAAGTATGCTGCCAGCAAAATCAAGTCTGGATGAAAACGAAAACCAGCCAGATGTGCAAAAACATATTCAGTATCTAAGAGAGCGCTTTTATGACATGAGACACCCACGTGGACATCGAGATGCCACAGATACCAACTCCAAAACATTCGGTACAACCAATTTTACCATAGGTATTTTTGGCACACAAGGTGGTAATCTTCAACTCTTTGACAAATCAGCTTCACTAGCCATACCCGAGGGAGCCCTGCCATCCGATCAGGAACTCTACCTTTATGCTTTTTATGAAAATGCCAGTATTGATGGTAAATCGTATTTAAGACGGGTGATCGAATGTGGCCCGGACGGACTTGGTTTTAAGAAGCCCGTGTGTCTCAGTTTTAAGCCACGCCTAATCCCTTGTGATGAACCGGGCTCCCCTGCGGACGTGGAATTTAAAGTTGTCTATAAAAACACCGAACCCGAAAACTGGAAATCGTTGAGCAAGACAGAATCTTTTTTCCACGCGGAAGAGGACTTTGTGACTGTCCATGTTAACCATTTTACACGATTCACAGTGGTACCAGCAGGAGCGTCAGCTAGTAGCAGCAGCAACAACAGCCACACTTCATCCGGGGTCTCAACAGTGAGTTCAGCTGCATCTCGTAAATTCTACTTATCTGTGTATGTAGGAACTGCAGCAGGGGCGACAACTCATTATAAAGTATGCTTTATCGACAAGGACAAAGAGAAACTCAAGGTAATAATATGAATTTCAATGAATCTATTGGTTGTTGGTCTAGCACACTAGCAGACATTAATGTGTAACAAAAAAGAACTTAAGAGAACAAAACATTTGAATACGAACAGCTCTCAAAATGAAATTATAAATATAGTTATCTTTGAAAATTTTAAAGTATTTGCCATTTTCTTACCCTAATTTTGGACAACAGATGAGAGAGTAGCAGCATAGAACATCCGTATCGTTTGTTCTTAATGTATGATTATATTATAAATCATACATTAAGAACAAACGATACGGATTTGAACATAAACATGTTGTTGTTGTTGTTGTTTTATTTTTTTTTATTTTTCTTCATTCTCTCACAACAATGATGTCAATTTATTCTCTATTATTTTACCAGTCTCACAACTCAGCCATGGCTGGCGAAGGTTTTCGGTCTGCTGTAGCCACACCGAAGTTATTCAACTTCACTCCTCATGGTGGTGATGTTTTTATTGACATACCCTCCCTTCATGGATGTGAGTTTAAAGGAGCAAACAAAAGACATGTAAGTTTTAGAATTTCTTATCTACATTTTATGTACTACCATGTTGAAATTTTAACAGCATTTAGACCGATAAAAAAAAGGGTTTTGGATAACGTATGCCAGTGGCTCGAAAAAACCCAAACCCTAAAAGTTACAGCCTGACATAGAATTACTCCATTGTTAAGACTCAGTGAGTTTAGAGTTCCACACCAGTCGCCGTCTACACTGAAGGGATGGTTGCTTTTCAGGGAAAAGTATATGCTTTTTCGCCTATCTTCGGTTGACAACTGGACAGACCGAGAAAGGTTCTCGCTTATATAGGCTGGACATCAATTATGAGTGTGATACAATTGCTCTGTTTTGTGTACAGGTTCTCTCCGTGGAGGAGTTTGAAACAGAGACTGTGGAGGACTTGGGTTTGCCACAAAGAGATTTTCTCCTCGCTCTCAAACAGCACAATACAGAGGGGCTCTTCGAGGTGTCCGCTTACCAACAGAAAATACACGACAAAGTTCTGACATTCTGCATCAGCATGAATATCAACAACGTTAAAGAAACGGTAAGTTCATGATGCGTCTCTTATCGTCTACAGTTAAAGTGTGTACCTATGGTGGCCGCGGGGTGCCATTTGTAGCATACTTTCAATAACAAATTTGGTACACAGCAATCATTGAAACATTTCATTAATCTATATAACCCTATGTTTTTCAGTTGATGGCTGATTCCGGATCAGCCGATCTGACTCATCGAGACGTCATGGAGTTTTTGGCCGGTGTCCGTCTTGCACAGTATCATCCTCACTTTTTCTTTCCAAAAGACATGAAGTTGGACATTTGTACAAATGTTGAAAGTTCTCCTTCACAAGCTTGGATGAAACTGGCAGAATTTGCGCAAATTCCTGGCAACAAATATCGCTGGATAGAAACCTACGTTAAAGGGAAACATGTGACACCTTGTTACGTAGTGTTAGATTTTATCGAGGCCAAACTTATTGCAAAAGACATATCAATCGATGCAGCATGTGATCAGCTAGCCTCTATGTTAGAGAGAGTTGGACACGAGGTAGCAGCTGATTATTGTAATCAATGGAAGGCAGAACTAACGAAAAGAACTCGGGCTAAAAGCCCCCAGAAGGAAAAGGGGAACCGCGGTCCCCATAGCAGGTTTGACTTTGGCAGTATTTCTCCAAACCGTGAGGACCTGGGTACAATATTGGAAGAATCTAACATATCTAGAGACCAGAACCCTACCAAGCAAAAAACTGGTAGAGAAAATTATAAACAAACTGCTAATGTTGCCATTGCGTCTCAAACCACGCGACAAACCTTAGGGAAAAGTGCTCCGGATAAAGTGCTATCCCCCAGACTGTATTCGAAGAACTATGAGCGAAGCGACTCAGCACTGTCACTTCATTCACCAGACAGCAGCACACCCTCCCCACTTCCAGACACTAGTCCGTTCACCATCAGTTCAACCGGGGAATCTAAATACAATGTAAACCGACCAAATATAAAATTGAGGAAAGCGAATAGGGAAAAATCTGGCCGCAATGATAGTGGTATTGGCAGTGAGATTCAATCACCAAATGACATAGACCAGGAGCGGGTTAGTCATATTTAACCCATGGTCAACTTATCAAATATCAGTGTAAAACCTGTACAACAACAACAACGTCATGTCACCCAGGCTCTTTTCGACTGTCACTTCTAGAAGGCAATGGTTTGGAGCTGCTCAAAGAGTTTTCTCTGATCTCAGTTACGCTGTTGGAACTAAGTGTTAAGCAATCGTTTGTATTCGACCTTTCGTATTCTTCAGTTTAAGCAGAAAGTAAAGCATTAGGTTGATTGACTGATGTTTTTGCTGTGGGCAATGTGACATACACCGTGACACATCTGAACATATTGCGATGGTCGTTTCAGTTGAGGCTATAAATATGTGAAGGCTCTGTGTTTTATCGGGAAAAAGTAGCACGACTGAGAAGCTGTCAGCTGAGTGTTGTACTGGTTCATATGCCATGTAAATCTCGTTCATTATGGTACATAATAGTTCGCCGTAATGGTAGGGGGAATGAATCGCCTGATATCTCGTTGACCACATGATGTGTCTTTACAGCACTGCACGACCGGTGACGTTATTTTGTTATCGTTCAAGCTGCGATATGGCCCGAACTGTACACAACATCAGTATTGAATTTAAGGATTCAAAATATTACAAACGGAGTTCTTGTTATACGACCAATGTGTCTTGCTCATATATTAGAATTGTTATGTATTTTTAGACATCAAAGTTTGGGAGAATAGAGGAGTTATATTTGTGGGTACTCCGTCCTATAAGGTTTGTTGTGAAAACCATTTTTAGACAAGTTGTATGTTTCTATTGTAAGGTTTATCATTATTGATAGACTAAGCATACTATCTGTGTTAAGTACGAGTCGTCCATGGTGCCATTTTTGACATCAGTCTGTTTTCTATAGCAATTAACAATTTCGTCCCACATATTACAGTTGACGCTCTGGGTCAGCAAAGGTTGTGCATGGCACGAATGGCGTATCATGGAACATGAAATGCCATTTTGAAATAAATTTAACTTGTGAATTATGGACAGTATATCAGCTGTCCTTAGAAAGCTCCCTGTAAAATTGTGTTTGGTTATAACGTTCCATTTTGAACCTCTAATGGATATGATTAATGCAAATTGTGTACATTTTAATAACAATAACACATTCCAGCTGTCATATATCTTACAGCTGCCCTTGTTCTATATATTTTATATATTTGTCATCTGTAAAAAAACAACACATTTTTTGTTTCAAGTTTATGGGTGTTTTTATTGTAGAAAACCTCAATCACTTTGAAGAGGCTGTACAATTTTGGCGCCAACAATTGATAAACTTGGAAGAAACATTTCAGAAAATGTTAATATAAAAAAAATCTTACATATACGTCCTAGAAGTGGATCATTTTAAACTTGACCGTTACTTTCTTACAGTAATTTTTACATCCAAGAAGTTGACAATTTTCTTATATATTTTCTAGACATCATCAATGCTTTTATTCAGCTTAGGACGGGCATGTAGTAATTAAGAGGCTACAATTTTGATGATATTCTGGCAATTATTAGACGATTTTATTCAGCTTAGGACGGACGTGTAGTAATTAAGAGGCTACAAACTATCTCGATTTACTATTTTAACTACCACAGATCCTTCATAAGCTGCATAAAATCGTCCAAATATAGAAGAAGTACTTTTTAACATTATTCTAGCTACTATCAAACGGTTTTATTCAGCTTAAAAAGGGCTTCCAGCAATTAACAGTGTTCGAACTATCTATCTTA